>JAWZYV010018288.1:0-28923 GCA_038373885.1 Cheiracanthium punctorium | reverse complement strand
AACTTTAGGCATTTCTCGAAAGTGAAATGTTATCGTACTGCATTACCGTTTAAAGTTTCTCTCTTATTTTGATCGCCAGTGACACTGACGTGGGTTTTTGTGGTCGCGTCAAGTTTGCACTCATCCTAGATTTGCACGTCATGACGCTACACGTTCTGTCACGATTCCAATTAAATTTTTTCATTTTTGTGTGATTTCCGCATCACTAGGTTGATTGCCATTTTATATGTGTCAGAAAAATATTCTTTTTTCTCCCGTGCGGGAGAACGGGCGTACGCAGCTAGTTGTTTAATAATCGAAGAAAGATGAAATTTATGTTTGGCTTTCAAGCTAGTAGTCTTTTTATACTCTGGAATTTTGCTCCCAGTTGAAAATAAAGTATTAGTTTAAAATTCATGCAATTTTGTTCGCTTAGATTTATGTGCATTGTATCGGGCTTATTATATTTTGGTATATGGCCCAGATGCATGTCATTTATCCGGTTCCTATTCAGCAAATGGAGACTACTCGCCTCAAAAATTGTATTTCCTTGTGTGGAAATGTTACAGCTTTGTCGATCAAAATATTTCTGTTTCATACACCCCGTTTACAACAAATTAATAGTAAATGGAATCTTAAATGTACATGATGAATTTAATAGTTTGGAACAGTCTTATCCGGAAACCAGTTATTCCAGATGAACCGCATTTGTCAATCGATTTAGTATTCTATTTATTTCCGAGAGAAAGCAAGAAGGTGGAGTTTTTTACAGAGGCGTAGTTAGGGTTACCAGCGCCCGGGGGACAACCTGAAGATTTTGCGCCCCCCCTCACCTCTCCCCTAAAAAGGGAAAGGGCAAACCCATAAAAGTTCTTCAGAAAACTGTAATATCTGAAAATTCAAAAAAAATTTTAAATAAAAAAAGTGAGTTAAAAAATACAATTATTTAAAATACGTTAAATCCCCCACCCCCTTCCTTTCTTGATTGCATTTTGGCTTGTTTGCCGATTACAGCTACTTTCTTTTAACATCAAAACCTTCTGTACATTTGTCATGAACCCATACCATTTACCCATAGAAGCCCATTATCAACGTAATTCGTTATGTGAAAAAAGTGATAGAAATAATCTGAGGACAAGTTTTAAGAATAAAAACATTTTAATTCATTAACTGACAATTTTCTATTTTTTTTAAAAAATTCCCTTTTAACTCTCCACATTCAGGCGGGCTTTAGTCCCTACCATTGGGGGGTGGGCATATGTCAGTGATACAAAAATGTTTTAGCCGTCGAAGCAGTTCAGCAGTCGAATTAACTATATTTAATATTTATGTCAGGTCAAAACTAATTTATACTTGCTTTACCATGTATCTCGTATAGTGATTTGCACTTCGATAGATTATGCACACCAGCTAATAATGAATGTACGTATGATGGCATTTATTTTCTACAATTCGAATATTTTACTGACCATTACCAAACGGATCAAAATGAAATTTTCGGGCTTTTTTTTTCTGGCATTTGAAATATAAGACATTTTGAATTCTTTTCCAGTTACTGATATCAACTTTTTTTTTTTTTTTTTTTTTTTTTTTTCCCGAGAAGATGCTCAAAACTTGTATTATTTCTTGCATTATTACTTGTAAAAATATAATTAAAAGAACAACCTTAAGCACTGAAAAATTTTAAACACGCATTTTTATTTCAAAAAATCATAATTAGCATTCAGCAATATAGAAAACTGCAAAAGTACAATATTTCTTACCTTAACTTGAAGGTTCTCTTGGGAAGGAGAACCAGAAACGCAGACTTTAAAGCAGTTTCTATTTAAATATGCAGCTTTTTAAAAAGACGAGTACAGCAGAATATTACTATATAAGGAATGAAAGACTAAGTAGAATCATATGAGAAAAAAATATCTCACGTTGACATTCAGTTCTCTTCAAATGTCCCCGAATTACGAGAGAGCATCCAGACAGTGGCGGCTCGTGGGTTATTTAAATGGAGGTTCACAAAACAAATGTCGAAAATTAAATAGGCAGATACAACGTACCTTACAAATTAAAATATATTTGCGTTTCCAGCAGTTAAAGGAAAACAATGCACGCAACTGAAAGAAAACAAGTAATATTTTGTCTTACATTTCGTCACCAAGATAAGTGTTAGCAAAGGTACAAGTCTTTATTCATTTTATTTCAATTTTTTGTCAAAGGATAGTATTGAAAATTGTCCCTGATTTAGCTCCGAAACACTTCTTTTGCTCCCATCTTAATTATTTACACTAGTTTCTAAAAAAAAATATTTTAGTGGAAAAAAGGATAGAAATGAAGAAAATAATAAGAAAATGAAATAAAAATGGATTAACTAACCGAACGTAACAAACCAAGGGAAAATCCGGAAGAGATAACCGCAAAAAATGTCCCTTGTCCACACCAAAAATGTTGCGAACGGAATGATATCAGAAGAGCCGTACTGCTTCTCAATTCTCTCCGCTTCTGTTCTCAGAGAGCGGATCAGAAGGGAATTTTTCCGTTTGCACGGTCGCGATCGATTAAAGGCTGTACTGTAGAACCTACACTACAGTGCGTTAGCCATAATAAGAGTATTTTAATAATAGTGGGGGAAGAGAGTAAAACTGACGTTTTAAATTCACAAAAATCTAGAAGTGTACTTAATATTTAAAAAAAATAATAATTTGTCAATGTGTTTATTTTATATTAGCTGAAGTACCCGCCGTTGACGGGTTAGTATAAAAGAAAAAATGAATGCAAATTTCAAAAAGCAAGAACTTTCGTTAGCATTGTAGGAGTACACAGAATGGATGTAGAATGTTGCCAAAGTAAAGAAAGCGAAGTTATACTTTTTATGTATATTGTTTATTTGCCAGGAGAGGACAGCTCGCGTCACTGAATGTGTCGCTTAGAGCTACATATGCGACCTTTCCGGAATTTCCCGCCACAATTTGGAACCTCATCAGAAGGTGGGGGAGGGCTTCTGAATATTGGCACCCCTCGGAAACTGCTAGCGACCGCTGAGAGGACTTTCGGAACCAAGGATTTAACGTGCACGTACACCGCATGTACACTGTGGTCTTTAGTGGTATGCCGGTATCGAACCCTCAACCTTCGGGTTACGAGTCCAACGCCTTAACCACTGGGCTACCACGGCCCTATGTACATTGTTAAAATATTACAGGTTAGAGAGTAACTTAGTAATATTATTTCATTCGCTTTAGTCGTAATTATGTGATGAGCGGACGAATATTTCCGCATATTGAAATAATTTTCGCAAAATCTCAAGAATCTAATCAACATTTTTGTAAAATTGGAACCCTAGAATTTAAGTTGAGTTGAAACCTATCATGTCACCAAATTTCGTTTCATTCTCTGCAGTCTTTATTTCGTGATGCTGGAACAAAAATTTCAGCATTTTAAAACGATTTTCACAAAATCTCAAAATGTAATCAAAATATTTTTTTAAATTCAACACCTATAAATTAAGATTAGCAACTACCTATCATATCACCAAATTTCGTATTAGTCGTTATTACGCGATGCTTGAAGAAATATAACCGCATTTTGAGAGAATTTTCACAAAATCTCAAAATCTAATCAAAATGTTTAAAAAATTGGACACCTATACTTTATGTTGAGCCACATCATGTGACAAAATTTCATATCATTCGCTTTAGTCATTATTATGTAATGCGTGAACAAAAGTTCACTCAGTTTGAAACGATTTTCGCAAAATCCCAAAATCTGATTTTTATTTTATAATTTTTTTTTTAAGATGCTTATAGTTTAAGGTGCACGACCACCTATCATTTCACCAAATACCATTTTTTCACCTTTGCTATTACGTGATGTGCGAACACAAATTTACGCAGTTTGAAACAATTTTCGCAAAATTTCAAAATCTAATCAAGATTTTTTAAAAATTCGACGACAATGTTTTAATTTGAGTGACCACCAATCATGATACCAAATTTCATTTCAATCGCTTCGGTCGTTTTTATGTGATGCTGGAACACAAATTTACGCAGTTTGAAAGGATTTTCACAAAATCTCGAAATCTAATGAAGATTTTTTAAAAATTCGACGCTTATGTTTTAAGTTGAGTGACCATCTATCATGACACCAAATTTCATATCATTCGCTTCACTCGTTTTTACGTGATACTTAAACAAAAAAAGCGTCACGGACAGAATGACAGACAGACAAACTTTTTTAAAAATTTTTGAATTCCAAGAAGTGTACAGAAAAGTCTAATTTTATTTAAATAGATATTTTACTTTGGGGCTTCACGTACTCATCTCCTCAAATGGATGAGCCGCCACTGCATCCAGAACGTAATTTATGACTCAAGTACCGGATGATAGTACATAATAGGTGGTCTACGCGTAGACATAATGAATACACTGAAACCTCTGGACGATAGTCTTCCGGCAACAAGGTAACTGAGGAGTCAAAAAATTTACGACTGATTTCTTGCACTTTCTAGATAAACATACACGGGTTATTGAAAAATATTTTGCCTCATGTTCAATTTCAAGACTGAACTGTGGGCCACAGCTTTAATGATTCCAGCTTTGATTTTTGATAATGATTGTATAAAGAATAAATTTTTATTAATGAATGTTAAAAATCAAGTTTAAATTTATCTAAAATACAAGATTGTTTAAATAATTTAAAAAGAATAATTTTACACTAGTATAGTGATCGGTGAATCTTTTATACATTCTTATTAGAAATAATACTGCATTTTATTATACTAATAAGAGTTATATTAAAAGTTGCGTTATTAATTACCAAACGGGTGGATCGTACACAGGAGCGCCCCGACACAGTAAGCAAGAAAAGCAAGGGGCGCCATCTTCGGAGAGGCGATATTTTGAACTCAAAACTGAGAAAAACTTGATCTGAATTTAAGAGAGTATTTTGGGTTTGAGAATGCCATTCTCTATTACCGATTAATCATATATATAGGCTTTTTTTTTTTTTTTTTTTTTTTTTTTTTTTTTTACCATGGCTAATGCATAAAAGTTTGATTTGTAACACCATAAATATCCAAAACGAAATCCTCCAAGATCATTCTAAAAGTTTGGGAAAACTTGAGTAATGTTTTGACCTTGATAAAATACTGTAAACAAGAATTCTGGAACATCCTAGGAATATAGTCAGAGACAGAAATGGCCAAATATAAAAAACGCAGTTACACGACACAGAAGCCCTCAAGAGAGAAGAAAAAAGGAATGGGGAAGCTCAACTCGATTTCCAAAGAAAATCTTCTGAAATAGCTACAAACATTTCCTGTACAAGTAATTGTGAAAAGTTTGATTATAACTTTATAAAAAAATTCATTTGTGATTGTTCTATTTTTTTTTTTTTTTTCTTTTTCTGTCAACAAATAAAAATACAAACACAACTCCTTTTTTTTCTTCTAAAATTTAGTAACATCGATTTGGCGCCCCTTTGGTGCTGCGCCCGGGGACAGATGTCCCCCCTTGCCCCCCCCTAGCTACGCCACTGTTGTCATACCAGTACTTTCAGGGTCTGGCATTATTAGGAGGAGGAGGGGGGCTCATTTCAGAGTTTCGACACTTTGATCTCAAAATAATGCAAAAAGTTTCAGTATTGCTATAAAAGTATCAGGGGGGTAGCGAGAAAATGGCTAATGGGGCTGCAGCCACCCCTGAGCCCAGAGACGTCACTAAGGGGCGGGGGAGTATCCCCTCCCAAAATTTATACGAGTTGGCAAAATCTCGCTCTTCACTTAGAAAAATTGTGTTTCAGGTGGGGAAAAAATGTTTTTAGGATACATTAACTTCAGAATCTTATTATTTTTATTACTATATTTTTTTAATTATTATTTTCTCATCTGGATCGAAACATGCAGTGGGCACGTTTCGATCCAAGGGGCATAAAAGAATAGCTTAGGAAACGTTGGGAGCGCGGTCAGTGATGATGATGAATACCAGACTTGGAAGTGACCGAAGGGAAGGTTAAAAGGTGCTTTTCTCCTTTATTTATCACCCCGACGCACTCCGCCCCCCCACATTTGGACTGCTTTGTTTGTCATTCCCGAAAAACGTCTACGTGTCCACTGGGTGCCTAGCCTCCAGGCGGATGTTCTTTGGACATGTTGATCCAATTCCTCCGATAATTATTTTGAACTGTCATTGCCATTTCTACGAAATGCCGGAGAAAATATACCCCAAAAAGGACAGACTATAGTTCATTTTTCACAAGCCACAGAAAATAGATTTCTTGAAGTTTTTCATAATCTTAACGAAAAGAGAAAATATGTCTGATTTTGACGGCCCGGTTTAATAAAAATTTTGGATTTACGGATTACCAGTAAAGCGTCCTAATCACTAGTTTACCACGGAACTAAACTAGTTGAGTTAAAAAAATACTGCTGATATGTAAATAATATGGTAAAAAATTTCTCTAATTTACACCCGTTTCAAGTGATGTCCACAGCACGGGCGGCACTTGTTTTTACAAACCCATAGGGTCCACTGGGTGATCGGAAAAAGCGCAATTGTTAATGTAGTTTAAAACATGAGTACTCAATATCAAAATTATTATTGGTAACAAAGCTCATCAATTGACAAATATTAATATCAACAAATAAAATCCAGAACGATAAATCACATCGAATGCATTGAGCATGCTGAGCCCTCCCAAAAATCTTAATTTATCCCCATTAATTCCCAAAAATCTTAATTAGCTTCATAGCTTTTCATGAATTGAAAAGCGAAGTATATATTTCGAGATTCTACATCCCCCCCCCAACAATAACAGGCGCACAAAAAATAATAAATTTTATTTTATAACTAAACATTTTTTTTTTTTTTTTACTGGAAAACAGAGTAACAAATTTTATTTTACAATAAAAATGATATGTTTAGATTTTAAAGTATTTATGAACTGGGAAAAAAAAAGCTGCTTTTTTTTTAGTTTAGTTTTATACCTGGTCAGTTTTTAATGACTTACGTAAACTGTGTCACATTCACGTTTTATTCATTTTCACGGTAATAAGACAAATAAAAAAAAATGATTAAAAAAAATATTCTTTTAAATGTATTTTTATTTTTTCTAACAAGCACTTCGGCTTAGCCGTAAAGTTAAATCTGAAAATCATTTTATTTTTAGTGATGTGTATCAGTTTAAATGCTTTCTAAATATCTTAAGCATTTTATTTCTTTTATTTGGAAAACATTTTAAATGCTTCCAGATAAATCATGATATTTTTTTATCCGTTTTTGACAGCAAGTGAAACTAACTACACGTACATATCATGTATAAATATTGCAGATTAGAGAAGAGATATGTCTAAGAAACGTGTTATTTTGCCTTACCGTTCGAGTATTGATGGAATCGTGTCACACGAAAAAAGAAATTCGAAAAGAAAGTTGTCGGTTACCTTTGGTTGTAGGAAAACCCAGAAAGCAAATATATTTTATTATGGCAAATCCAGGATGCATAAAGAATATCAAGATAAATGCTCTTCTGCCAGATGTAAAAAACAAAGTAGAAACAAAAGTACTCTCTGAGACAGAAAACAAGAATGAAAAAATCTGAAATTTCCAACTATTTTACTAATATTTAAATATAAAAAATGTGTTTGTATAATTTCTTATGTATTAGTATGCAGTTTCATAAATATTAAAACTAACAAAATTTTTTAGAATTTTTTTCCTTGGCTATCAAATGTTTATACTTCATTCAGCGAACACCTGAATTAACGACCGATTTTTCGCGGAAGAAAGGGTGGTCGCTCTCAAGAAGTTTCAGTTTATCTATGTATGTATGTATATTGCCCTGTTGTGGTTAACGTGAATCATAGTACACATGATTAAGCACGCATGAGCTACTCAAACGTGAGACACTCATATTTCTAATGAACAAGCTGTATCATTTTCGAGCACTTCATATTACCAATCCCCCCCCCCTTCCGAAAAAAATTGTAACGAGAATGATCGGCTCATGTCGGCAATTATAAAAGAACGATATCACTTTTGATATTAAACACGTAAACCAGTATGTCTCTTAAAATGTATTAATGTTGTCGAAATTCTCTTCAGATTCCCAACCTTTTCACTACCTTGACCAGAAATGTAGAGGGTAATTTACTCGAGGTAAAAATATGCATTAGTGTCGTCGGGAATATATAAATGTAATTTCTGCAAGACATAAAAATCTAAAAGCTCATGGTAACTGATCTAAAAATTTCGGCGTCGATGGTGATATACGTATATCCATTGCTACGCCTCTAATTTCGACTTCCTTAATTTTATTTTATTAATAGACCAACAAATTTATTTTTTCATTTAAAAAAGAAAAAGAAAACAAGAAACAGTTAAAACACAAAAAAAATAATCTTCACCCTTCAAAACGTCCCTGAAACCTCTGCCCATTTAAAACTTTCATTGACACCCTCTGAAATCTCGGCTTAGACGATTAAATAACCCAGATAATAAAAAACGATTTCCCTTCAATATCCAAAACTCCAGAGTCAGACTGACAACCGCGGGATAAGCCAAAACGCTGAGACTTTCCACTTCATCTAAAACAGTTTTTACAATCGTAAAAAGGTGGCATGTCCCAGCTGACTGTGCCCCAGAGATTTTTAATTTTTTTATTTCAAAAGTAAGCAGAAATAGAAGAAGAAATCTGTTAAAAGTGCGAAATGTTATTTTCGATCCCGAATACGTCCCTGGAATAATATAGACCCATTGAAAACTTAATTGACTCCTTTTGGAATCTCGGCTTTAGAAGTTCAAGTAATTTAGCTCATGCACCCACTATTAGAAAAAAAGGTTTTTCTTCAAGATCATGTACACAGGGCCCTTGCTAAAGGGGGAGGTGGGGTAGGGGGAGTCTGCCCTCTAATACTCGCAAAATTCTGTTAAACTTGGCAAAATTAGACTCCTAATTGGCAAACTTGGTAAAAATAAATAAATAAATAAAATAACGAAAACCATAATTCATTTCTGATACGCTTGACAAAATTACACAAATCCAGTTGGCAAAATTAAAAGTTGGTAATATAGTTGATAAAAAAATTAATAAGTTGGTAAAAACCGATATTTGACTTGGCAGTTTATCTCCCCTCCTTAAATAAAGCCTTAGCAATGACTTTGTATGTACCCCTTTATATACCCTTATATTATTCAATATACCCCTATCATACTGTCTGACTCGCGACTCCTGGACATGGGCGTCGGCACAAAATTTTCCGATGCAGGGGTGGGGGAGGACAAAGATTGTTTCAACATATGGTTATCGTATTGGAAAAAAAAACTAAAAAGCAGAGAAAAAACGGCATATAATAATCTAGGGGGGAGGCAAATGATCCCCTTGGCCTATGCTTCCGAAGCCCTTGCTCCTGGACAGCCCCTATGTCCGTGTGTGTGCTACATACAAAACATAAGTAAGGGTGGCTCTCACGCAACACTTATCTTACACCCTCCTCTCAGTCCGAAAAGCCGTTGATTCGGATCAGAAATCTTTAAGTTATTTGAACCGTTAGATCTTATACCGTATTTAAATATATTGACACCAATATGTTATAATTTGTAACGAAATGTTCCAATATTATTGCATATAGTTATGTAGCTATAACGGTATGAAAATATCGTTCTGTTCCTTTAACGTTATGGTCTCATACCGTATTTAAAACGTTATTCAGCGAAATGCTATATTCTATAACTAATTGATACTGTATCGTTATTAAATAGTTAGGTGAGTTTAACGTTATAAACTAAGCGTTAGCATGAGTAACCGAATGCATTCTGTTACTTTTTGTTCAGTTTCTGAGTATAACACAAAACGGAATAACGTTATAATAAGTATACCATTGAATAACGTTATTCTGAATAACGTTATTGCAATAACGTATTCATTTGCGTTCTGTAGATTTGTTACGGTACGATAATAAAATACAAAATGTAACGTAACTAATACATAACGAAAATCAAGCAGTTATTTGTACATATAAAAATTGTATAACGAATTATTTTGTTACAAGGCCGAATAACGTTACAATTTTGTTACGTTAAGTTACGGATCCCTAGTATCAAGTTCTGACAAAATAACCTTTTTGGGGGGTTTTCGATACCCATTTTTCAATATAAAGGACACCAAAACGCATTCTTGCACACATTTTGCTTTTAGGCCAGCCCTGAAGAGGCCTGATCTATAAGGAAGTCAAAATTTGGACGTTGGCGATATATGCGTGTAAGCACAGCACAATGCAGGAAAAAACAAGGTGAATGATTATTCACCCCCCGCCCCTCTCCCTGAATTTTGACATATCGACGATCAATAAAGGGTCTTCCACAGTTGTGTAAATGAAAGAACGTACTATTCAATTGAAACAGTCTTGGAATAATATTCACGTCAAAAGTCGTTTTATGACATCTTAATGGCTGGTTTCTCCGATCAGCAGTACGGCAATAAAAACAGCGTTTGCGATTAATGCAACAGCTTTGCAAACGTGGAACTATGTCATAATAAAATTTTATTATGTGAAGCGAGAGTCGCAGAATTTTCCCGGTTTTATTACATAAACAGTCAGTGATTTATAATCAACATCAGTTCACCGTTCTGAATTCTCTCTGGCTGATATCTTAAACTGGCTGGGACTTGACAAATCTCTCCTGGAAGACGATGGCAACAGCTGCTTCGATTATTTTCTTGATTTTAGTCGGATCTTCCCTGGCCTATCCTCTACCTCTTGATATAGCTCTAACTTCAGACATATCCTATGACTACTGGAACGGTTATTATGGTAACTACTATGCCCCGTGCATTGGGCTGGACGCTTGCAAACCATCCTGGCTTTATGACAGATATGGGCCCGTACTCACCATTAAACCCTTGGGCACTGTAAGTTCTCTTGTACTTGGAACTGACCTAGTATCTCCATACGACATCGACTCTTATGGATATCCGGAGACCGTGGGTATCACCAAAGAGAATTTCGTTCGGGGTTATGGACTTGGTATCACAGAGGTTGGTAGGAATGAAGTTTCCGTTCGGCCGAGAGTTGCTCCTTCGCCTTACTCCAACATTTATTCATCCTACTTCCCATTCAACTACCACCTGCGTTCTGTCAACAACTATCCACTGTGGACGACTTGGGTCTGAGAACAATCCTTAGTTTGTAGAGTAAAGTTAGTTTCTATTCTTGTAGATTAGTTGTATCTAGCAAAAATTAAATATCTTCCACGGAAAAAATAATTCTGGGTAACATTCATAGCTGCAGATTAATTGTAAAAATATATTTTTTTTCTCGATAGCTTCTAGTTTCATTATTTTTTTGACTCTTAGATTAAAAATTTAAGGTGAAAGATTATTATTTTCTTTTTCTTTCTAATGGGCGGGTCAGCTGCCGACTACCAGCTTGACCAGCACGAAGGCCGGAGATGTCGGTCATTTCAATACAGGGGCGCCTAATAAGCAGGACAACATTGCCCCTATGAGTGGCCTCCTAATTTTGAACCAATTCCTGCCGAGGGACCTTATTTGAATACCAAATATGACAATAAAAACAGACATCAAAATGTAATGAAGGCTCAAACAAAAAATTTGGTTGACAAAAATTATTGTGAACACATAACTGGCAAGTTCCATGCTTATTTTCTAGTACTAATTTTCCAATAATCAATACTTGCTGCACTGAAAATGTAGAAAATCTCAACTGTTATGATTTTTTAAAGCAAAATAAGATATACGTTAATCAAGATTATAAACATCTATCCCCTCCCCCCCCCCAAAAAAAAAAGAAAAGTAAAAAACATCTGAAACACTTTCAGTTTCAAAATACGCACTAAAGCGCTATATATTAAAAACGTATCGTAATCCGTGAGTCTTCAATTACTCCATTAAGTTGGAAAGTGTATCATTATTCATGAGTGTGCCTTTTTTTTCTCCCTTGTTCCATAAAGCATATCTTTGGATCGAAACCTATCTTAAAATTGCCTAGTACTGAAACTGTTTTACAATGTTCGCCAAACATATTCCAACTATACCTCACCGTTTTAAATACTACTATTTGGAATTTGCATCATAATCCATGAGTGTGTCGTATTTGTCTTTCTTGTTCCATAAAAAATATATTTGGAATTGAAATCTACATTAAAATCGCCTACTAACACTCTTTTACAATCTACACTATTTTATGACCCCAGACATATTTTAATTGTACTTTCCTAGTTACCAGCCAAATTCGGAAGATATCGCCAAATTTGTTTCGGTTTAGAAGTTACTTTTTGGCAGCAATTATCGAAAATTGCAAACCTTGTGCGACTTTCAAGATTTTAATCTCCCCCATCTCTGTGTTATCTGGCAGACACATTTGAAAAGATCTTCACCGTGACAGTTCATGTCTACAAAGTCTCGCGTAGACAAAACCTGCGACGGAACGATATAGTACCGTAGTGCTAAAAAAAAAAAAAAAAAAATCAAGAACTTTTTAAAGAATTTCCAAGACAAATTAATATTTTTACAGGATTCCAAGCATTTATGGAAGTTCATAGCACGTTATCACACTCTCTCAAAAAGCATTATATAGTGTATGTCAAATTTCTTATGTCAGTTTCATATTTAAAATACCGTTCTCCGTAAAAGTGAATCATGTCATATATAATAATAGTATCTCACATTTCTTTCTAATGTTGTGTTTTTCGAAAAACTATTTACTAGTTATTGACAATACTACACTCGCGTAATAATCGCCCTTTTTGTCCAACTTTTCATTGTGAAAGTCTAGGTGCGTGTACTCTCTAATGCTAAAATATTACTGATATAAAAAAAACTACATATATAATAAAATAAGTAACTTCCTAAATGTTTTCATATTATGTGCTGCTTATTAAAGAGTCCTTATTGCACACACAGTGAGTCGTCAATTGCAGTCGTCAATAATCGTTAAGAGTCGTCAATTGCACACACAGTGAAGACTTTTTTTTCTCTTTTTATGGTAATATTTTTATAGACATAAAATTCAGAAATAATCTGAGAAAATTTTGCCAAAAAATTCTAATAATATTATTCATAATAAATCACTTTACTGAAGGTATCAGCAGCACTATAGCTCTGGGAAGAGTACAGCTGATAATTTTCCATTTTTAAATGAATGTCAAATGCGTGACTGCTACTTTTATTCAGGAAAAATATTTTGACGATTTTTTCTTCTTCAAAAAGGGGGTGCGACTATTATGCGAGTAAACGGTAAAATAGGTAAAGGGCTATAAAGTTCTAGAAGCAATAAAGTCCGTTTTCCTCCTGAAAAGTGGACTTTTTACTAGAACTTTCTACACCAATCGGACTTTAAGAATGAACATCCTGTTCTTTTGAACCTGTTCTCGAGAAAGAACGGGAACACCCTGTTCAGTGATCACGGCAAAAATATGTTCTCAGTTCATTAAGGTCCGACGCTTCAAAATTTTACGGCAGGCAAGATCGTTGTAAAAATAAATTGGAAAGTGCCTTAAAGGTGAAATTTCTCATTAAAAGGCGTGATTAATATTTTTTTGCTAAGAAAAATTTAAATTCTGGGGAACCAGACCCCTTCCCCCTCCTCTCCTGTTCACACCTTGGCTACGTATCTGATGGTGGGGACAGAAGTTTACAATGTTAGCTTTATCAAATTCTAAGTAATTGCAGAATCTTAGCTATTTTGAGAAATAATGATAACGATGATGATTATCTGGGGGGGGGGGGGAGATAGAACTTTTAAGGTGCTATCACACGAGAGCTCTACGCACTGCAAAATGCACGTACAACACTTTTGTACTGCAGTTTTGCCCTTCAGTCAGGCGAAAACCGTTGTGTGATAGTATTTCCCCTGACACCGGACTGTTTCGAACAATGTTGAAAAATGTTTGGTATGAATGGCGAAATCAGCCAATCAGAGCTCTAGACACTGTCCACGCCTTCATTCAAGATGGCGACCTCCATGCCTGCAATGTGGACGGCGGAAATAGAAGCCGATTTTATTTCCGAAGTGCAAATCAAAAACCATTATAAACTTTTTTACTGTATTTACTTAAAAATGAACCTTCGAATTCCACCGTCAATGTCAATGTGGGGCGCGACAGGACGAGTGATTTTTGTGACAAAAATAGCGATGACGTAATAACTGTTTTGTCACAAAACGAGCGATAACGTCGCCAAATCGGCAACCCCGTGCCAATCCAACAGATCGTTTTCTTGCCTTGCAATACAACCCTATACCTTGCTTTTGACAAGGAAAATGAAAGCCGAAAGAGTTGTACGAGCATTTTGAAGGGCGAAAATGCGTCGTCTGATAACGGCTTTAGTCCAACCTACCATAATTTTAGGCCCTTATTCAGATAGATTTAGTAGCTACTAACCCTATTGTTTAGTTACTAAATTTAGTAAAGTGGATTCAGATAGAATTTGGAGGCGGAGATACTAAACACGTGACCAAAACAAACTGCTAAAATCACGTGACCAAACAAGCTGCTAAATCACCGACTAAATAAACGCACGCCTGGAACAAGCGCTCTGATTGGTCTGTTAGCTTCCCTGTTAACTTATCCCTACATTTCCCCTGACTTCCCTTGGTGTTGGTCACGTGATTTAGTACTAAATGTATCTGAATCCCGATTTACGAACATTTAGTATCTCCGCCCACTTACTAAGTTAGTAACTGAACAATAGGTTTAGTAGCTACTAAATCTATCTGCATAGTAGCCTTAGAGTGGACCCGGGCTAAGAATAAGAAACTTTCTTATATGTTCAATACGAAATGCACTCACAGGAAAACAATTCGTCAGTTTTTATTATTCCAGCCAAACTACTCAATTTCAATCATAGTAAAAAATTTAATAATAAAGAAAATGATAGTCTGAAACAAACAAATCGAAAAAAAATATTTTATCATCGTCAAATTATATTAAAAGCATTAAAATATCTCCATATAAAACGCGCCTTCGCTTGATACGCTCTCATCCATCTCCTACTGGCTGAAAAAGAACCTGTTCCGAGCGCCCTTCTCCTATTGGCTGAAAAAGAACAAGTTCTTTGATCAGGCTGAGAAAGTGTTCAGCGATCAGTGAGCTGGAGCTGAAACACCCAGTTCAGCATTCTTTCGCGGAACGGAGAGAGCTGGTGTTCTTTTGCTGAACAGGGTAAACGAAGTGTTCGTTGGTGAACGGTGTTCTTTTATTGATTTGTTCTTTTGCTTTAATTCCGTTCTGAGCTGAATACAGGGTCTAAGTTGTAGACTTGGAGTCAGAAGCAAGGCCGTACTTAGAAAGGAGCGGGGGGGGGGGTCCTATGGGTTTGGGCACGTCTCCCTCGAAGTTATTACATTATATGTATAATGTGTATTTATACAGGGACGTAGCCAGAAAATTTTTTGGGGGTGGGGATGGTGAGGGGTATGAATTGCAGTGATGTATAAATGAACGAAATGTTTTCGCAATAGTTAAAAAAAATTTAAAATCTTGCAACCAGTGGCGCAGAGAGGGAGGGGGAGCAGGGGAAAAATCCCCAGGGCCTCAGCTTGTGAAGCGGCCCGCTTTTGCTGTTTATATGATACTTAATTGTGCGTTGTCAATTTTGTAAAAAAAGAGTCCAAATTCAGATTATGTCCCCGGATGTTTCAAATTAATTTTTGAATGAAATTACAAAAAGCCAGCTAGAGCATAAAACACCCACTTGACAAAAACGAGGAGTGTTAGTGATTGAGTCTTCTTTTGCAAGAAAAGTAGACATGAACGGTGTTATTCAACGGTTTGCCATGACTAAAAGTAGGAAAGATTTATTTAACAAGACATCATTTTTTTCCCGAGACACATTGTTAAATAGTGGAAGAAAGGGTATAGCCAGAGGAGACTATGGGCCCACCCAACCTCCGAAATTCTGTATTTTCCTTAACAAAATGTTAAAGATCAAGACTTCACTGAGAAATTTTGAAATTTCCACTTTTTTGGCCTTCTGAAATTTTTTTGGCTGCCTGCGTGCATGGAAGTATGAATAAAATATCAATTGTTTCAATACTGTGGAAACATGCCATGCAAAAATGTTAACGTTTCAAATACAGTTTCTCTATGGAGGGGACGAAACCTTCCAAACAAAATGTTGGTATTTTGAGAGCATGCATGTTTATTAAAGTATAATACTCTTTTAAATTAATACTTTTAATTCTGTTAATTATTTTCAAATTACTATTAATTTAAAGTTTCTTTAAATGATTCATAATTTTAATAAGGAATAAATGATGGATCTACTACGACATCAAAATGATTTCTGGATAGCAAAGGGACCCCAAAGATTTTATCCCCGGGGCCCCGACTTGGCTCTCTGCGCCTCTGCTTGCAACATAAGTTGAAAATTGGGTGTGGGGGGATATATCCTGAAATTTTTGTCTGGGTATGGCCCAGGTCTGAAGCCATTTAAGCTGGATTTTCGGAGCCATGTAATTTTATATGCCAAAGTCGTATTGATTTTCTTAAATCGGAGTCGGAGCAATATATACATATTTATACAAGCGTCTTATTTTTCATCTGAGCCTGATACTTAAGCTTTTTAAACGGAATGTCTTTAATTTTTAAGCTGGAGCATGTACTTTTAAAGCTGAAACTGTACATTTCTTTTTTAAGCTCTCAGAGCGTATCGACTATTTTGTGGGCTCCCCCATTGGAAATGGGCAGGTCCACGCCGTATATTTTTAACCTGAAGGCAACACAATGATTTTTTTTTTTTTTTTTTAACTTGAGATGGACTTACGAGGGTGGCTATTTATATTTTTAGCCTAATAATGAAACAACAAATATTTATGATCGAAATAGGTTTTATTGTTTTTCAAAATATTCTCCATGAAGATCAATGAACTTTTGTATGAGTTTGAACCAATTTTCGAAGCACTTTTTCCACTCCAATTGAGGTAACTGCAAAACATGCGTTTTGAATGCATCAACCGATTCTTCGGGTGTCCAAAATCGTTGTCCACGTAATTTATTTTTGAAGTATGGGAATAAAAAAAAAGTCATTTCGTACCAAATAAAGGCTGCACAGTGGATGAACCATCAATTCGATATTTTGGCATTTCAGAAAATCCTTTGATTGAGCCGATGTATTAGAGCTCGAATTGTCATGATGAAATAATATGCGTCCCTTCTTCTGCTTTTTTCGAATTTCTCCTGCAATTTCTGACAAATAGTCGTGTATCATTCAGAATAGACCGTCCTGCGTTGCTCTAACGTCAGTGTCGCCATGTAACGGGTAATGCCGAAGAAACAGGCAACCATTTGTTTCTATGTGCCTCTTGCTCGAACAATTTTTGTTGGATTTTGTTCGTCTTGGAAGACCCACACAGTCGATTGCTGTTTTGTTTCCGGCTCATATGCATAGATCCATGATTCGTCACCTGTGTAGATGTTATACACAACCTTTGATGCACCTTGATTGTATTTGTCAGCATTTCCTTGCACCAAACGATACGAGCCTTCTTTTGAGCGTTTTCCAGATTATGCGGGATCCAACGCGAACAAATCTTTTTCACGGTCAAATGTTCATGTAATATCTTATTGATGCTTGTCATACTAATGTCCAAAGACACCTCAATCACATGGTATGTCACATGACGTTCTTGCTTAATCAGTTCTCGCACAGCAACTGTATTTTCTGGCACTACAACCGAATTTGGGCGACCTGCACGGAATTCGTCCTGGATCGAACACTGACCACGATTAAATTCATTATACCAGCTTTTCACAGTGCTGTAGGATGGTGCTTCATGGCTGTATAAAGATTTAAGTTCATCGAAACACTCTTGTCTTGACAATCCGCGTCAAAAGTTATGAAAAATAATTGCACGAAAATGTTCGAGTCAACTCCACTTTTTTTTACCGAGATGAATTTTTAAATTTCCTGTAAACAACACAAATCAAGCTGAAATGGCAAATCGTTCGGAAGAATTTATATTTAAAAATATCAAATTTTCGATTTAAGTCATCTGCGATCGCCTAGCCATGCTTTCTGTTGCCAAGGCCAGAAATATAAATAGCAACCTACGTATTTAATATTTTGAGTTAGAGCTAAAAATGTTTGTCGTTGGAACCAAAGCCATATCTTTTAAGCTGGAGCCCGAGAAATATATTTTTATTTGTAGTTATAGCCAAAGAAGGATTTTTTTTTTTTTTTTTTTTAACCCGAGCCAGATCCATAACCTTTTGGAGCTAGACTTGGAACAATATATATTTTTTAAGAGGCGGAGCGAACGGTGAAAAAGGCTGAATTTTTCAGACTTCCTGATTCACCCCCTTGGGTACGGTCTTGCATGAGTGCTTAGATAGGGGACAAGTTGGTCAGGGCCGTATCTAGAAAAAAAAATTATCCAGACAAACATTTCGGAGGGGGACCAAACGAGAGAAAAAGGCTGGATTTTTCACAAAGACTTCAACTTTATTATTTTGTTAACAAAATTTTAAATTTTGGGGGGAGGGGGGACCAGATCCCCTGGGTACGGTCTTGAAGGGGGTGCTCTCTCTCCAGCGTTCGTTATAGTGAACACTCTTATAGTATGTTGAGTTTTTTTATCATTATTATTTTTGTATTAAAATGTTTGAAAGTCCGAAAAAACATCTACACCCCCCCCCCCCCCAATTCCTCCAAGAGTTACATTAGTTGAAACAGATCATTCCTTTGCGCTGTTAACTGGTACAACTCTTAGTTATGCTTATGTTTGGATAGTTTTTCCTCATGGATAGAAAAAAAATCTTTTGTTTGGACGGATTTTAAAGTTATTGATACCGCTGCTCCCAAAGCTTGTGCAATATAGTCTAATCAAAATAAACAGTTATGAATATTATGTCATTTTAGGAGATGCCAGACTCAAATATTGTTTACTCATGTAAGGAATATTGTATCACTCAGGTAAGTAATCGAAAATTAGGCCTGGCCTAAATAATTCTCTCTAGAATTGAAGTTTTTCCATTTCTTTTTACATACATGCTATGAGTAAGGATAACAAAAGTTAATAAAAAGCACAGAAAAAAATTTGATTTTAGAAATATGTGCATATTTAACACTATATTATAGAACGTTAATCTAATTAAAATATTTTTACCAAAAATTGCTGTTAATATACTTGATTAAAGAAAGCCAGTATGTTGGTTGCAAAGTTTTTTAAAACATTTTGCAATTGTACTAAAGCATAATACATGTTAAAAAGGACGTATATTTTCATTTTTAAATTGAATAAAAATAATCATAATAAAGCTACGATAAATCAAAGAACCTGTTTTCAAAAGAACGGGAATAGTGAACAACTGTTCTTTGAAAATAACGCTTTTCCCCATATCTATTTAGAACAACGAACCCAGGAAACAAGCAAGAAGGTGACCCTTTTTCCTAAAATTTTATTTTTCGTAAAAATTGCTGGCAATTATCCTGATATTAAAAATATTTTTCAGATATTTTGCAAATATTTTGCAGAAATGGGGTTCTTACGATCAGTAGCAGGGCCTGGCTATAACATTTTTATACCCAGAGGACTTTTCAAATTATATGCCCCTACAGCTGGCTGGCTGTCTCAATTTTTATACTTCTGTACATAGCTTTAAAGTCAATTTTTCAGGCTATTTGTGTATGTGTGTCCCAAGTGCCAGTGCGATAATCAGGGCCTGATCAGTACAACAGTGGCGCACCCAGGATTTTAGTTTAGGGGGGGCGGGGGGCTGGACAACAAATTCTACTGACCTCGGTTATAGTGACCTCGATTATATTTATAACTCTCTTATAACGTCAAAATATTATGTGCCACTTGACTTGCCTATAGAACAACATGCCCACAGGCAATGTCACTGGTTATACTCAAATAATTGTCTGATCTTTTCAGCATCCTTGAAACCGAGTTTAACTGTGCTTCGTACACTAACTGTACGTAATTATTTAAAAACTGACTTTTTCCTTCTTTTTTTTTTGTAAAAAACACTTCAGAAATAATTTGAAGACAATTTTTAAATAGAAAAATTTAATTAATTGGGGGCAATTTTCAATGCTTTTCACTTCTAACTTTCCACCTTTAGGGGGGGGGCTTGAGCCCCCATAGCCCCCTCCGTGGGTGCGCCTATGCAATACAATGAACACCAGTGGCGGCTCGTCATTAAGGGCAGGGGGGCCTGGCCCCACCGACTAACCACCGTCTAAATCAAAGTATCTTCCTATTATGAAAGACAGTTCTTTCAATAATTTACCTTCATTAAAAAAATGCACGCATTTTAATACTATCCATTAAAAAGAGCACTTAAAAAAGCGATAGTTATACGATTTTCCCCCTATCTAAGCCATGCATGGGCCATGGGCTGGCTTGCCCGAAATTTGGCGTAATTTCTCCGTTCACCGGGTTGACATATTTGGCATTGAGCCAAAAGCCATATTGACGCGGAATTAACTTGGCTTCCAAACGGCTTATTTGGTGCTGTCTTCGGGCCCTCGCATTATGATCTACACGACTGTACGGGGAAATTTCGGCAATCGGTAGCTATTGGCGAAATTTTCCGCTTAGGAGGAAATCATATTTTATGTGCGCGATTGTACTTTTACAGTGCAGTCAGATATTTTTCTGTTTTGTTTTCTTGATTTATGAAAAGCGATGTACAAATGTCTTTTTTATATATGTTAATTTTAAAATAAATAAATCATCTAAAAATTATGAACAAGCAGCTATTAAATAATTAAATGTGGCTTTTTGTTAGTAATAAACTTTTCAATTTAACATAGTTAGGTAAAAAATAGCAGAAGTTGTATAGTAATTTTGATAATCATTTGTTATTTGAGAAATTTGAAATACTTACGCTTTGTGCACGTGGGGATAGGTTGGTCTATTTGTATATATACTTTCGCGATTTTAATGGACACAATTTGTTTTCGGGCCCCACCACTGAAACAGGTCACGAGCCGCCACTGATGAACACGCAATTCAGTAGAAAGGTAATGCGTATGTAAACGTCAGAACAAAGCGTCACAAGCGACGTGGGCGTACGCAAAACGCGTGCGGTCGGCGCACGCAAAAGGAAAAACAACGGAGACGAAATTAAGGCTGTTTAACCTGAAAGCGGAGGATTTCGGTTGACTTTCGCTCAGGATAGGAAATAAACTTACAATCACATAACTATGAGATTTTTCAGAATGTTTCCTCTAAAACTAGAATAAGAACTGGCATTGAGATAAAATTTGAAAAGTTATTTAAAATATTAAACTTGGCACTTTTTCGAAGAGTCCGCTTTTTGGTTAACTGGAGATTAAAAAAAGTCACAAAATTTCAATTTTTGTAAGCAAAATTATTGTAAAAAAAAGTTTTATTATGAAAAATTTCGCCTTTTTCAATGTTTGGACCCTCTCCAAATCTCTTTTTCTGGATACATTCCTGGTAATACCTTATTAAAATGTTTAACTAAAATCAAAACATTTCTTTTAAACAGAACTGATCATGAGAGATTAACAAATTTTACACTACTTTTTATTCATAGAAGCATAAAAATAAAAGTAGATAATGTTTTGTTAGATTTTCAAAAGCCAGAAAAATTAACTATTGTTATAAACAAAGAATGGGTGTTAAATTACATATTTTTTTTTACTTCCTTGTACGTAGTATAAGGAAGTAATGTGATCCCGAAAAATTTTGGGGGCCAAATTTCGACAAAAAAACCGATTTTGACTACCTTTAAATTGAATTTTAAAAATTTTTTCGATGCATCAGCATCTCATCGTAGGCTATCATGCACGATCATATTAATGCGTCTGCAACTCATTTTGACCAGCGGCGAGTGTATTGTGGCCAGTTTTTCCATGCCGTCTGTACGTACGTACGTATGTATGTAACTCGCATATCTCAAAAACTATTGGTCGTAGAATGTTGAGATTTGATATTTAGGATTGTTCTATGATCTAGTTGTGCACCTCCCCTTTTGGTGACAATCGAATGGATAGTTTATGTACAGGACCGCCCAAAAGATTCGAAATACATTACGCTCTATGGGCCGAAATTCATTAAACTCGCCTAACTCAAAAGCTATTAGGCGTAGAATGCCGAAACTTCATATTTTGGATATTTGTGACATCTAGTTGTGCACCTCCCCTTTTGGTTCCATTCGACTGGATAGTTTATCTACAGGACTGCCCAAAACATTCGAAATACATTACGCTCAATGGGCCGAAATTCATTAAACTCGCATATCTCAAAAACTATTAGTCGTAGAATGTTGAAACTTTATATTTAGGAACGTTGTAACATCTAGTTGTGCACCTCCCCTTTCGGTTCCATTCGACTGGATAGTTTATCTACAGAACCGCCCAAAAGATTCGAAATACATTACGCTCTATGGGCCGAAATTCATCAAAGCGTTTTTTAGAGGTATTGGGCTATTTCAAACGACTCAGAAGTGATATATTTGTAAAGAGTTAGAAAATGAATTTCTCCATTAAAAAAAGTGTCTTTATCATTTATAGTTCTGCTACAGGAACACTCAAAAGATTTCCAATACATTACGGTCAATAGCAATTTTAGGGGCATTCATCCATTTCAAGCACAATACCGTCCTACCACATAAGTTAGATAATGGTCCGACCACGGTCACGTGCCTCCCTCAAGAACTATGCCAAAAGTCGCCAAGCTTGGCGACTTTTGGTGTACGTGTGTGCATATTTAACTCTCAAATCTCAAAAACTATTATGAAATTTCATATATAAGAATGTTGTAACATCTAGTTGTGCATCTCGATTTTTGGTTCCAATCTACTGGAGAGTTTATTTACAGGACCACCGAAAAGAATTTCAGTACCATAATGTCTATGGACATCTTCATTATAATACAACTGTAGACAGTCATTGTTTGGTACATGCCCAAAATCTCGCCGTCTGTCCTCGACCTTGGCGAGTTTTGGCGAAATATCGCCAAATTTGGCGATAGTCAGTCATTTGGTCCATGCCCAAAGTATCACCATTTGTCATCGTTCTTGGCGAGTTTTGGCGAAATATCGCCAAATTTGGTGATAATCTGTCATTGTTTGGTTTATGCTTAAAATCTCGCCAAATGTCGTCGACATTGACGAGTTTCGCCGAAATATCGCCAAATTTGGCGCCAAAAATTATTTCCTATTTTGTATAACTCTAAAACTTTAACCCGTAGATTTTTTAACTTTGTATTTAGAACTATTGTAATATCTAACTGTTTTCAATATCTTTTTTGACAGCAGTCGACTGAGAATTTATTTACAGGGTTTGCCAAATCAGATTTTTTGAGAGAGGGTTCCCGAATGAACAGTGGATTAATTAATATGAATGATACATATTAATTAATAGATCAATATTTTATTAATGCATTAATTATCAATCATAATTAATAATAACACCATACATGCCCCCCCATACACCAAAAGTTAACACACCCTATTATTTATCGGTCACACAATAGCCCGCCCCCCCCGTTCTCTTGAGACGAGCGGGCCCCTACCCTCCCAGTCCGGGCCGCGTTTTCCCAAACCCTCAAGACTTCACGCACTTGGCGAAAACAGGAGGGAGCCAATGATTTGGCGGAAGAGAGACGTGCATTGCGAAAGCCACCCTCTCATCAGGGAGAAGTCGTGGAGATAATGTTTTCTCAATGACTTTTATTAGATTTTTCTCACTTAAAATGCTATCTATGGACATTTAAGATTTAGTGTGATATATTTTTAGGAAAAATTAAAACAATTGCTTCTGTGAATCCCTTTCTATTAGTAATATATAATATACATAGGCTCTCAAAAATATATTCAAGTAGAAACCAGATTTTCTGTTTTGAGATAAAGTAATGAATATAGGATTGTTTTCTAAAAAAAGAAAGAAAAGAATCATTCAAAATAAAACATTATGCACCAACTTTCTTTATATATGTGTGTGTGTGTGTTTAAATGTTAAAAAATATACAGTAAAACCCATTTAAAAAATTCCCGCCTAAAAAGTTCTTATTTGCGGTTCCCTATTTTTTCCTATTCTTACAATGTGAAAACAACCCGTTTAAAAAGTTTCGTTCCAAACACTTTCCTGCTTAAAAAGTCTTTTTTCACTTCTAAGTTTACATTCAGAGCGTGTTTACATGTGACTTTCGTTTTTTGTTTTGTTTTGTTTTTAATTTTTTTCCCTTTCTTCTTACTGTTTGAAAAATCAATTTTTAGGACTGAAAAAGTATGGCATTGGCCAGTGAAATGCTAACAGTGCATGAAATTCATGAGGTTACAGAAAATTAAGAAATGAGCTAAACTGAATAAGAAATTGCAGAAATACTTAGTTTTCCGGATGCTGTAATAGGACTAGAAACTTTTCACCGTCTTATTAAAAGTGTTGAAGATGATAATTTTTTTTTGAAATGAAAGACCAATTGAAGATCACCGATAAAAACACAAAAACTAATTTTTATTTTATTTTTTTTTTTCGTCTGTAAAGTCGATTCTAATAATGCTTAAAGCTGATATTTTTAAAAAGATTTAATGTAAAATAGTTAATTTTATTGTTTTACTTTATTAACTAATTTTTTAAGGTGCAAAACAATTATATAAGTACTTTTTATAATATTTTAATTATAGAGTAAAAGATTTTTCGTATAAAGTAAAAAGATTTTTCGTTTAGATTCTTTAATTTTCTGTTCTCTTTATCCGGGATGCATACTTTCCTTTTTAATTTTCCAATTTCAGATGTTTTATTTTTTTTACACAGAAGGGTTCTTTTTAATTTCTGTGCCATGATTTTAAATGAACGACGATTTTTATTTTTTAATATTGTTAATTTCCTTCTTGCACACTCTAACTCAATTTTTAAACTGCTGATTTCTTCTTCCAGTGCATCACAGTTTTTACAACTGTCTTTCCTTGAACTTTCATTCAAGTTTACTTCATCATCATCATCATTTATTGTATCTTCTGATCGTATTTTCTTAGGACTTAGTCTACTGAAAGCATCTTCCGAAACTTTCCTCTTTTTTTTGCCTTCCTGATCTAGGAGTTGTTTTTTCTTCCAATTTAAAAGAAGGTAAATTAACTGTAGGAATCTTTTAATATTTTTCTTATAGGCAGACCTAAAAGTCTGTTTTGTAAGTCATCAATATAATGGCTTTCTTCGAAGTGTTTGCTGCACATTCAAGCATTTTTGGGGTTAACCCTTTGAGGCGCAACCCTTTCCCAATGCTGAAAAAAGGGCAGCCGTTGCCATCGCTCAACTTAACTACCAGCAAGAGGGCGGACGATCGAAACGTTCATCGCGTGCCACAGATCTAGAGACAGCTTTTGGATAGTTGTAACATCTAGTAGTGCACCTCCCCTTTTGGTTCCATTCGACTGGATAGTTTATCTACAGGACTGCCCAAAACATTCGAAATACATTACACTCAATGGGCCGAAATTCATTAAACTCGCATATCTCAAAATCTGTTAGGCGTTGAATGTTGAAACTTTATATTTAGGATTGTTGTAACATCTAGTTGTGCACCTCCCCTTTCGGTTCCATTCGACTGAATAGTTTATCTACAGGACCGCCCAAAAGATTCGAAATACATTACGCTCTATGGGCCGAAATTCATCAAAGCGTTTTTTAGACGTATTGGGCTATTTCAAACGACTCAGAAGTGATATATGCTGTAAAGAGTTAGAAAATGAATTTCTCTATTAAAAAAATGTCTTTATCATTTATAGTTCTGCTACAGGAACACTCAAAAGATTTCCAATACATTACGGTCAATAGCAATTTTAGGGGCATTCATCCATTTCAAGCACAATACCGTCCTACCACATAAGTTAGATAATGGTCCGACCACGGTCACGTGCCTCCCTCAAGAACTATGCCAAAAGTCGCCAAGCTTGGCGACTTTTGGTGTACGTGTGTGCATATTTAACTCTCAAATCTCAAAAACTATTATGAAATTTCATATATAAGAATGTTGTAACATCTAGTTGTGCATCTCGATTTTTGGTTCCAATCTACTGGAGAGTTTATTTACAGGACCACCGAAAAGAATTTCAGTACCATAATGTCTATGGACATCTTCATTATAATACAACTGTAGACAGTCATTGTTTGGTACATGCCCAAAATCTCGCCGTCTGTCCTCGACCTTGGCGAGTTTTGGCGAAATATCGCCAAATTTGGCGATAGTCAGTCATTTGGTCCATGCCCAAAGTATCGCCATTTGTCATCGTTCTTGGCGAGTTTTGGCGAAATATCGCCAAATTTGGTGATAATCTGTCATTGTTTGGTTTATGCTTAAAATCTCGCCAAATGTCGTCGACATTGACGAGTTTCGCCGAAATATCGCCAAAAATTATTTCCTATTTTGTATAACTCTAAAACTTTAACCCGTAGATTTTTTAACTTTGTATTTAGAACTATTGTAATATCTAACTGTTTTCAATATCTTTTTTGACAGCAATCGACTGAGAATTTATTTACAGGGTTTGCCAAATGACTTTAAATACATTGAGGTGCATGAATGCATTCAATTCATTGAAAGTCTGTGGTCAATGACTACTTTGGCTATCCCCAAAATCTCGCAGACTATCTCAAGTTTGTCGGCTTTTGGTGAAATATCGCCAAATAAAGTGTCAGAAGGAAATCTTTCAAATTGAACTCAGCTTGGCGATATCCAAATATTTGGCTAGAAATCGCTAAATCTTACTATTATTGATATTTTATCTCTTTCAAACAAATAAGTTTAGAGGAAGTGCGTCGAAAATATTTCTGATCTAATAGACGTGCAAGGAAGTCATGTGTTGGACACATCAGATTTTTTATTTTATGGTTCATATTTTCCTATTTGTTCCACATGTATCATATATTCTGAAAGTTTTTTTTCTTTTTAAAGATTAGCAATTTCCACTAACCATTGCAACTTTTTGATAATTTTTTTAGGAAAAGTGAAATGATTATCAACAACAAAGCAAAATTTTTCAATATCTATGTGTTACCAAATTTCCTAAAGGAATTTAAAGATAAAGGCAATTTTTATTTACATTTTTGCTATGAATTCAATAAAAAATAAGTTTGCTGTTGTTTAAGAAATAAATGACTCTTAATCCTGAAAATTCTGTCTTGTATGTTATGGATTTCGTGCTTTGAATCGTATGTGTAGAATAAGCATTCTGTTTTTTTTTTTGTTTTTTTTTTTTTAAGCACTACGGTGCTATTTCGCTCAATCCCAGAATTTTGTCTAAACGATCTTGCAGATAGGTTTTGTAGATATGAACTGTCACGGTGAAGATCTTTTCAAATGTGTTTGCCAGATAACGTGGAAAGGGGGTGTAAGAAAATGCTGAAAGTCAATCAAGGTTTCCAATTTTTCATTATTGATCTCTAAGTTTAGTATCAAACCGCGACAATTTATTATAAATATATTACAAGTATAGCTAGAAAATGCCTGGCGAAGATTGAAAAACAGTTTTGGCAGGCGATTTTAATATAAATTTCAATTCCGAAGAAGTATTTTATGGAACCGAGAAGACATAAGATGCGTTTTATTTAAAAAGAAAGGTGAACATAGCACACTCATGGATTATGATGCCTATTCCAAACAGTATTTAATATGGTGAAGTATAGTTGGAATATGCTTTGTGAAGATTGTAAAAGTTTCAGTAGGCAATTTTAATATAGATTTTAGTTCCAAAGATGTGTTTTATGGAACAAGAAAGACAAACACAACACTCATGGATTATGATGCCCATTCCAAACAGTATTTAAAATGGTGAAGTATAGTTAGAATATGTCTTGCAGAAATTGTTAAAACAGTTTTAGCAGGCGATTTCAAGATAGATTTTGATTCCGATGATGTGTTTTATGATACAAGAAAGAGTTGATTTCTATTTTAATGCCCCATTCTTGCCAACCTAAAAAATCGCCACACTTTGCAGTCATGGATCTCTAGGAGTTATGCACAAGTTTCAGCATTCTCAAAATAACTAGATGAAAACTAAAATGAACAAATTAGGGATAAACGCACCAGTTAAAGAATTTGAAGACATGTAATGGAGTGCTGTACTTACATGTTGTTCCAAATCACACTGGTGAAAGAAATTAAGAGAATTTGCAGACTTAGTTAATTATCTCTAGAACTAGTGGACTAATTTTAATGAAATTTGATATGTACATTAGGGTGGATCAAAAAAATCGAATTTTCGAATTTCAAAATTGGCTAGTGCGCAAACGGTGACCGACCACAAGCTTATTAACAGGTTAAAACCTGAAATCTATGAATTAATTTTTTTTTTTTTTGCCTCCGCAAAAGGCTTAAAATTTCAAATTTTTGTTAGTTTTTGAGAAAAATTTGAATTTTTTCACAAATTAACACAACAAATGCCCTGTTAGGCTCGTTTACAAGTTCAGTTCTTGAACTTTTTATTCTGAGAACAGTTAGTTCAAGCACAGTTTTACGATCGTCTCCAAGCATAGAAAGCAATAAGTTTTCCGGATGTGCAAAATAGGCATTTCTTGCAATGACGGCATCGACAACTTTCTTTAAGTTTTCTGGTAAGTACCGCCAGTCTTTAATGATATACCACAGGTGTTTTACGCCTTCCACACAGCTGGGTGGTTTTGCGCCTTCCACACTTCTTTATTCTGAACAAGTTCGGTGCATAAACTATCATTATAAATGTTCCGAGATGTACCAATTCAGGAGAAGGATTTTTGGTCGAAATGTAGATCCGGAGAACTCAGTTGACTGTTGTCAACCATCGAGATTGAGATAGGCATCCTGGCTGGCAACGCACGAACTGCTTGGAACATTTGCCTGTTCGAACTGCTTCAAATATGTCTCTCAAATATTCTTAATCTGTGCTCAAATCGGAAACATTTATTTGAAGTGGCTCGCATTTTATGGCTTCAAAGTCGACAACCTGTGAATGCTCGCAGGCAATGAGACATTTACCGATTGGTTTCTGT
>JAWZYV010018287.1:0-47082 GCA_038373885.1 Cheiracanthium punctorium | reverse complement strand
AGGTCCAAGTTGCAATTCCCGTAGCAGCAACCGTGTATGTAGCAGAATAAGTTGCTTTGTGTTGCTGAATTTACCGTGATGACCTTAATAAAATCTTAAAAATATCAAAACTAGAAAAATGTGATTTATACTATTTCTGCTTTAAGGGGCTCATATTTAATTATGTAATGGAAAACTTTTCAGCTCTCTATAGAAAGAAGTACAATTACATTATATTCATCGTCGAAAGGAACATTGAGCAATTAAGGGATCGAATTTCACCTCTCCCAGGTGTTATTTTATGCGTATGTTGTTTTGCTAAGTTAAGTGCAATATGGCTATGTGCGAAAGGGGGTAATGCCTGGTTTTGTGGACTTTTTAATAGGTATTCCAAACTGAATTGTATTGGAATTTCTTGAATGATCCTTTAAAAGAACTGAAAATGCTACAAATATCATTTTTGAAGAAGAGCATATTTTGTAATCCTTAATAACACATACGAAGTTTGTTTTGTTTGAAACAGACGAATATCTCTACTAACCCCTTGTGTATTTTTCCTTAAAACAATAAACAGAAACATTTTGACATGCAAGAGGGGAAAAAATAGAGGTTATATAGATTAAATGGATTATTAGGTGTTAAATTGTTTAAAGGAATCGCATAAAATCTTCAAAGTGCACGATCACAAAGAATTATTTTTTTTTTAGGAAGATGTATAGAGAAGATAAATAAATATTTGAGGTTAACACTGAGAAAAAATGAAAACTTGAATCTCAATATTTTTGAGAATGGCTTATCGAAAATACTAAACGGCTGACTTTAAAGTAACCCTCGAGCTGTACCGGGATGGCCGAATGGTGAAGGCACGTGACTTGCAAGCCGAGCATGCGGTCCGCACGCTATCAATAGGCGGCGATATCCCGGTGATTCAACCTAACCAATTGTCCGTGCCATGACTTCAGGATCATGTATATGGTACTTGCGGGTTCGAATCCCACTCCCGGTGATTGTCTTTTCTCGATTTTTAGAGTGTTCATGCTTCCTATTTTTAAATGAGGCCATTTGAGCAAAAGTGTTGTAACTCCATATTTTGGTTTTATTGCGTTAGGGTCACAAATGTGTTCAACAAAGGACATTGTATTAAGAGCACAAACGGTCGAAGTTGGAACTCTCTTAGCAACTGTGTAGCTAGCAGAATTAGTTGGTTTGTAATGCTGAATTTACTACATTGGTAAAATAAACTAAGAAAATTTGCATACTTTATCGAATTTCATGAAAAGAACATAACTGAATGTAAAACCACTACTTCCAGACGAAAATGCAAATCTTGTACGTTAAAAAAGTAAGCGTACACGTGTGTGTATTTGGAACCAGTAGAGAAACAGGCTTTAGAAACGCGCGTAATTTAAGAGGTAGTTCGTTCGCTTGGACGCCTAGGTGAGTTTTTTGGTTTTATTTTGCAGTAAACGGATAATTTCAAATTGTAACAGTAAAAATGTGTAACCACCAACGTTTAAATGATGGAATGTGGTGACGAATGGTGGGGAGGCTAGAAGCATGCCAATCCATGCCCGTCATGACCCCCCACCATGACCGAATGGATAAGTCCCTCAAATGTCTGGTTTTCTCCGAAACCTCGCGTAAATACGGGCTAGGATCCCTTAGAAAGTCCTCCAAGGAGGGCATTTTCCCTAATGGCCTAGGACCCTATAGTGCAGTGAATTGGGCTTAACCACACAAACAAGCAAACAATCCATGGAAGGGCTTTCTGTAAAGTATGGAGGCTGACTTCGTCAGAGGACTTTTAAAGGAGTTCTAATGCGAATTCACGTTACATTCGGAAAAAACTTGCCAAAATTGCATAACGTTACACCCGAAACAAGCAATTCCATTTTTTGGTTATTCGGTTAGGGTCACGAAGTTTTCAACTGAGGCCCTTCTATTAAGTGTACAAAAGGTCCAAGTTGCAATTCCCTTAGCAGCAACCGTGTATGTAGCAGAATAAGTTGCTGTGTGTTGCTGAATTTACCATGATGACCTTAATAAAATCTTAAAAATATCAAAGCTAGAAAAATGTGATTTATACCATTTCTGCTTTAAGGGGCTCATATTTAATTATGTAATGGAAAACTTTTCAGCTCTCTATAGAAAGAAGTACAATTACGTTATATTCATCGCCGAAATGAACATTGAGCAATTAAGGGATCGAATTTCACCTCTCCCAGGTGTTATTTTATGCGTATGTTGTTTTGCTAAGTTAAGTGCAATATGGCTATGTGCGAAAGGGGGTAATGCCTCGTTTTGTGGACTTTTTAATAGGTATTCCAAACTGAATTGTATTGGAATTTCTTGAATGATTCTTTAAAAGAACTGAAAATGCTATAATTATCATTTTTGAAGAAGAGCATATTTTGTAATCCTTAATAACACATACGAAGTTATTTTGTTTGAAACAGACGAATATCTCTACTAACCCCTTGTGCATTTTTCCTTAAAACAATAAACAGAAACATTTTGACATGCAAGAGGGGAAAAAATAGAGGTTATATATATTAAATGGATTATTAGGTGTTAAATTGTTTAAAGGAATAATCGCATAAAATCTTCAAAGTGCACGATCACAAAGAATTATTTTTTTTAGGAAGATGTATAGAGAAGATAAATAAATATTTGAGGTTAACACTGAGAAAAAATGAAAACTTGAATCTCAATATTTTTGAGAATGGCTTATCGAAAATACTAAACGGCTGACTTTAAAGTAACCCTCGAGCTGGACCGGGATGGCCGAATGGTGAAGGCACGTTACTTGCAAGCCGAGCGTGCGGTCCGCACGCTATCAATAGGCGGCGATGTCCCGGTGTTTCAACCTAACCAATTGCCCGTGCCATGACTTCAGGATCATGTATATGTTACTTGCGGGTTCGAATCCCACTCCCGGTGATTGTCTTTTCTCGATTTTTAGAGTGTTCATGCTTCCTATTTTTAAATGAGGCCATTTGAGCAAAAGTGTTGTAACTCCATATTTTGGTTTTATTGCGTTAGGGTCACAAATGTGTTCAACAAAGGACATTGTATTAAGAGCACAAACGGTCGAAGTTGGAACTCTCTTAGCAACTGTGTAGCTAGCAGAATTAGTTGCTTTGTAATGCTGAATTTACTCCATTGGTAAAATAAACTAAGAAAATTTGCATACTTTATCGAATTTCATGAAAAAAACATAACTGAATGTAAAACCACTACTTCCAGACGAAAATGCAAATCTTGCACGCTAAATACGTAAGCGTACACGTGTGTGTAGGTTGAACCAGTAGAGAAACAGGCTTTAGAAACGCGCGTAAGTTAAGAGGTAGTTCGTTCGCTTGGACGCCTAGGTGAGTTTTTTGGTTTTATTTTGCAGTAATCGGTTAATTTCAAATTGTAACAGTAAAAATGTGTAACCACCAACGTTTAAATGATGGAATGTGGTGACGAATGGTGGGGAGGCTAGGAGCATGCCAATCCATGCCCCTCATGACCCCCCACCATGACCGAATGGATAAGTCCCTCAAATGTCTGGTTTTCTCCGAAACCTCGCGTAAATACGGGCTAGGATCCCTTAGAAAGTCCTCCAAGGAGGGCATTTTCCCTAATGGCCTAGGACCCTATAGTGCAGTGAATTGGGCTTAACCACACAAACAAGCAAACAATCCATGGAAGGGCTTTCTGTAAAGAATGGAGGCTGACTTCGTCGGAGGACTTTTAAAGGAGTTCTAATGCGAATTCACGTTACATTCGGAAAAAACTTGCCAAAATTGCATAACGCTACACCCGACACAAGCAATTCCATTTTTTGGTTATTCGGTTAGGGTCACGAAGTTTTCAACTGAGGCCCTTCTATTAAGTGTACAAAAGGTCCAAGTTGCAATTCCCTTAGCAGCAACCGTGTATGTAGCAGAATAAGTTGCTTTGTGTTGCTGAATTTACCGTGATGACCTTAATAAAATCTTAAAAATATCAAAGCTAGAAAAATGTGATTTATACCATTTCTGCTTTAAGGTGCTCATATTTAATTATGTAATGGAAAACTTTTCAGCTCTCTATAGAAAGAAGTACAATTACATTATATTCATCGTCGAAAGGAACATTGAGCAATTAAGGGATCGAATTTCACCTCTCCCAGGTGTTATTTTATGCGTATGTTGTTTTGCTAAGTTAAGTGCAATATGGCTATGTGCGAAAGGGGGTAATGCCTCGTTTTGTGGACTTTTTAATAGGTATTCCAAACTGAATTGTATTGGAATTTCTTGAATGATCCTTTAAAAGAACTGAAAATGCTACAAATATCATTTTTGAAGAAGAGCATATTTTGTAATCCTTAATAACACATACGAAGTTTGTTTTGTTATAAACAGACGAATATCTCTACTAACCCCTTGTGTATTTTTCCTTAAAACAATAAACAGAAACATTTTGACATGCAAGAGGGGAAAAAATAGAGGTTATATAGATTAAATGGATTATTAGGTGTTAAATTGTTTAAAGGAATCGCATAAAATCTTCAAAGTGCACGATCACAAAGAATTATTTTTTTTTTAGGAAGATGTATAGAGAAGATAAATAAATATTTGAGGTTAACACTGAGAAAAAATGAAAACTTGAATCTCAATATTTTTGAGAATGGCTTATCGAAAATACTAAACGGCTGACTTTAAAGTAACCCTCGAGCTGGACCGGGATGGCCGAATGGTGAAGGCACGTTACTTGCAAGCCGAGCATGCGGTCCGCACGCTATCAATAGGCGGCGATGTCCTGGTGATTCAAACTAACCAATTGCCCGTGCCATGACTTCAGGATCATGTATATGTTACTTGCGGGTTCGAATCCCACTCCCGGTGATTGTCTTTTCTCGATTTTTAGAGTGTTCATGCTTCCTATTTTTAAATGAGGCCATTTGAGCAAAAGTGTTGTAACTCCATATTTTGGTTTTATTGCGTTAGGGTCACAAATGTGTTCAACAAAGGACATTGTATTAAGAGCACAAACGGTCGAAGTTGGAACTCTCTTAGCAACTGTGTAGCTAGCAGAATTAGTTGCTTTGTAATGCTGAATTTACTACATTGGTAAAATAAACTAAGAAAATTTGCATACTTTATCGAATTTCATGAAAAAAACATAACTGAATGTAAAACCACTACTTCCAGACGAAAATGCAAATCTTGCACGCTAAATACGTAAGCGTACACGTGTGTGTAGGTTGAACCAGTAGAGAAACAGGCTTTATATATGCGCGTAAGTTAAGAGGTACTTCGTTCGCTTGGACGCCTCGGTGAGTTTTTTGGTGTTATTTTGCAGTAATCGGTTAATTTCAAATTGTAACAGTAAAAATGTGTAACCACCAACGTTTAAATGATGGAATGTGGTGACGAATGGTGGGGAGGCTAGGAGCATGCCAATCCATGCCCCTCATGACCCCCCACCATGACCGAATGGATAAGTCCCTCAAATGTCTGGTTTTCTCCGAAACCTCGCGTAAATACGGGCTAGGATCCCTTAGAAAGTCCTCCAAGGAGGGCATTTTCCCTAATGGCCTAGGACCCTATAGTGCAGTGAATTGGGCTTAACCACACAAACAAGCAAACAATCCATGGAAGGGCTTTCTGTAAAGTATGGAGGCTGACTTCGTCGGAGGACTTTTAAAGGAGTTCTAATGCGAATTCACGTTACATTCGGAAAAAACTTGCCAAAATTGCATAACGCTACACCCGACACAAGCAATTCCATTTTTTGGTTATTCGGTTAGGGTCACGAAGTTTTCAACTGAGGCCCTTCTATTAAGTGTACAAAAGGTCCAAGTTGCAATTCCCTTAGCAGCAACCGTGTATGTAGCAGAATAAGTTGCTTTGTGTTGCTGAATTTACCGTGATGACCTTAATAAAATCTTAAAAATATCAAAGCTAGAAAAATGTGATTTATACCATTTCTGCTTTAAGGGGCTCATATTTAATTATGTAATGGAAAACTTTTCAGCTCTCTATAGAAAGAAGTACAATTACATTATATTCATCGTCGAAAGGAACATTGAGCAATTAAGGGATCGAATTTCACCTCTCCCAGGTGTTATTTTATGCGTATGTTGTTTTGCTAAGTTAAGTGCAATATGGCTATGTGCGAAAGGGGGTAATGCCTCGTTTTGTGGACTTTTTAATAGGTATTCCAAACTGAATTGTATTGGAATTTCTTGAATGATCCTTTAAAAGAACTGAAAATGCTACAAATATCATTTTTGAAGAAGAGCATATTTTGTAATCCTTAATAACACATACGAAGTTTGTTTTGTTTGAAACAGACGAATATCTCTACTAACCCCTTGTGTATTTTTCCTTAAAACAATAAACAGAAACATTTTGACATGCAAGAGGGGAAAAAATAGAGGTTATATATATTAAATGGATTATTAGGTGTTAAATTGTTTAAAGGAATAATCGCATAAAATCTTCAAAGTGCACGATCACAAAGAATTATTTTTTTTTAGGAAGATGTATAGAGAAGATAAATAAATATTTGAGGTTAACACTGAGAAAAAATGAAAACTTGAATCTCAATATTTTTGAGAATGGCTTATCGAAAATACTAAACGGTTGACTTTAAAGTAACCCTCGAGCTGTACCGGGATGGCATAATGGTGAAGGCACCTGACTTGCAAACCGGGCATGCGGTCCGCACGCTATCAATAGGCGGCGATATCCCGGTGATTCAACCTAACCAATTGTTCGTGCCATGACTTCAGGATCATGTATATGGTACTTGCGGGTTCGAATCCCACTCCCGGTGATAGTCTTTTCTCGATTTTTAGAGTGTTCATGCTTTCCCATTTTTAAATGAGCCCATTTGAGCAAAAGTGTTGTAACTCCATATTTTGGTTTTATTGCGTTAGGGTCACAAATGTGTTCAACAAAGGACATTGTATTAAGAGCACAAACGGTCGAAGTTGGAACTCCTTTAGCAACTGTGTAGCTAGCGGAATTAGTTGGTTTGTAATGCTAAATTTACTACATTGGTAAAATAAACTAAGAAAATTTGCATACTTTATCGAATTTCATGAAAAGAACATATCTGAATGTAAAACCACTACTTCCAGACGAAATTGCAAATCTTGTATGTTAAAAAAGTAAGCGTACACGTGTGTGTATTTGGAACCAGTAGAGAAACAGGCTTTAGAAACGCGCGTAAGTTAAGAGGTATTTCGTTCGCTTGGACGCCTAGGTGAGTTTTTTGGTTTTATTTTGCAGTAATCGGATAGTTTCAAATTGTAACAGTAAAAATGTGTAACCACCAACGTTTAAATGATGGAATGTGGTGACGAATGGTGGGGAGGCTAGGAGCATGCCAATCCATGCCCCTCATGACCCCCCACCATGACCGAATGGATAAGTCCCTCAAATGTCTGGTTTTCTCCGAAACCTCGCGTAAATACGGGCTAGGATCCCTTAGAAAGTCCTCCAAGGAGAGCATTTTTCCCTAATGGCCTAGGACCCTATAGTGCAGTGAATTGGGCTTAACCACACAAACAAGCAAACAATCCATGGAAGGGCTTTCTGTAAAGTATGGAGGCTGACTTCGTCGGAGGACTTTTAAAGGAGTTCTAATGCGAATTCACGTTACATTCGGAAAAAACTTGCCAAAATTGCATAACGCTACACCCGACACAAGCAATTCCATTTTTTGGTTATTCGGTTAGGGTCACGAAGTTTTCAACTGAGGCCCTTCTATTAAGTGTACAAAAGGTCCAAGTTGCAATTCCCTTAGCAGCAACCGTGTATGTAGCAGAATAAGTTGCTTTGTGTTGCTGAATTTACCGTGATGACCTTAATAAAATCTTAAAAATATCAAAACTAGAAAAATGTGATTTATACTATTTCTGCTTTAAGGGGCTCATATTTAATTATGTAATGGAAAACTTTTCAGCTCTCTATAGAAAGAAGTACAATTACATTATATTCATCGCCGAAAGGAACATTGAGCAATTAAGGGATCGAATTTCACCTCTCCCAGGTGTTATTTTATGCGTATGTTGTTTTGCTAAGTTAAGTCCAATATGACTATGTGCGAAAGGGGTAATGCCTCGTTTTGTGGACTTTTTAATAGGTATTCCAAACTGAAATGTGTTGGAATTTTTTGAATGATCCTTTAAAAGAACTGAAAATGCTACAAACATCATTGCTACATTGGAAATGCTACAAACAGCCCGATCACAAAGAATTATTATTATTATTATTATTTTTTTGGAGGAAAATTTATAGAGAAGATAAATAAATATTTGAGGTTAACACTGAGAAAAAATGAAAACTTGAATCCGAATATTTTTTAGAACAGCTTATCGAAAATACTAAACGGTTGATTTTAAATTAGTCCTCGGGCTGTAATTGTTAAAGCACCTCACTTGCAGGCCGAGTATGTGGTCCGCACGCTTGGAGTTAGGATCCCGGTGATTCAACCGTGCTAATTTCCCGTTCCATGATTTCAGGATCGTGTATATGGTACTTGCGGTTTCGAATCCCGGTGTTTGTCTTTTCTCGATTTTTAGATTGTTTATTCTGTGCTATTATTAAATGAGCCCATTAAAGCAAAAGTGGTGCAACTCCATTTTTTGGTTTTATTGGGTTAGGGTCACTAAAGTATTCAACAAAGGACAATGTATTAAGAGCACAAACGGTTGAAATTAACTCCCTTAGCATCTGTGTAGCTAGCAGAATTAGTTGTTGTGTAATGTTGAATTTACTACACTGTTGAAATAAATTAAGAAAATTTGTATACTTTATCGAATTTTATGAAAAGAACTGAACTGAATGTAAAACCAATGCTTCCAGACGAAAATGCAAATCTTGTACGTTAAATACGTAAGCGTACACGTGTGTGTAGATGGAGACAGTAGAGAAACAGAATTTATATGTTAAGATGTATTTCGTTCGCCTGCACATCTCGGTGAGTTTGCAGTAATTGGCGAGGAAGATGTGCTAAGACCGTAATCCTATAGAGCATGTCTGTGACGCTCTGGGGAGGGCAATTGCAACTCGCAACCCCCCTCCGAGAACCCTTCAGCTAATGAAAAGGGGGTTGCTAAACGATTGGGACCCATTGCCAGAGGAAATGATAAACTGCCTTATTTCAAGTATGAAATCACGCTGCGAGAGCTACATATCTGTTAGAGGGGACCATACCCCCTATTAACCCATTTTTTTTGTTTATTCTGCAACCCATGTTCTATATATCTGCAACCGATATTCCAACCGATGTTCTATATTCTGCAACCGATGTTCTACCTCTCGACTCCAACGTGTGTTACGCTCGATCCTGCGTGTGTATTACAATTATTGAATGGTTATTTATTTTGCATTGTTTCAATGTATGTGCATATGAAATTTCATTAAAATCGATTCACTAGTTCTGGAGATAATCGACCAAGTCTGCAAATTTAATTTCTTACACTGTATATAACCCTAAAAAAGCCTTATAAATCCGAAAACTAGAAGAATATGAGATTTCAACAAATATCTCTAAAATACGTATTAAATAATGAATTCTCAAAGAATGCAGTTTCATGCAATAATTTATGTGATCCTATAAAATAAGGTGCATGGCACAGTACACAAGAATAACCAGTGGCGGGAAAAATTACTTTTTTTTTGTAGCAAACTACAACTACCGCTGATTTTCGAAAAATGTAGTTAACTACAACTACAACTACTTTTTTACAAATGTAGTTAGCTACACTTCTTTTGAAATGTAGTCGCTACTTCGCTACTTTTTCGCTTCTTTTAAGAGACAAATTATGCTAACAGATTCAGTTTGCATTACATTCATATTTAAGGATATTTATATCCTATTTAGAGAAAACTATTGATATCTGAATTAGAAAAAACTATTGCACTAATAAACAACTACCAGGGGAGTATTTGATGAGGGCGGCGGCCCCCCTCCGAAAATGTAAAGCAATTATTATAAAGGAGCTATTTTGAAACATTTCTTTTAACTTTAGAACAATAAAGTTTAAAATACCGAATCTTCCCCTCCCCTCGAAATGGAAGCCTATATATACGCTACTGACAACAACTGACAACTACGCTACTGACAACTACGTTACTGACAACTGGAGCACACATACACACACCCCTCTTTCAACCACATGCTTTCAAATCCGCCGCAATAAAAAGATAAAAAAAAGAAAATATACGACGTTTCAAGAGCTTGTTATTTCAAGCCTGTAGTAATTTCTTCTAAGATAAACGATTTTCCTAATCGTAAAAAGAAAGAAATAATTGCACTGCGAGTATGTTTTACCACAGAATTCGTGTAGCTCGTGGTGTGTGCCCCCTGGGAGGGGCGGGGGAGGGATTGGATCTTCTTTCTTCTCTAAGTCAGAAGAAAGTGAAATTGCACCACGTGATCAACCATCGGCAATGATGAGACGCGGAAAAAGTAGCTTCCAAAACGCGCTACAAACTACTAATTTTTTGTAGCGCACTACACGCTACACTACTTTTTTAAAAAGTAGCGCGCTACACTACAAACTATAAAAAGAAGTAGCGACTAATGTAGTTTCGCAACTTGTAGCGCGCTACTCCCCAGCCCTGAGAATAACATATATAAATTTCGTAGTATAACAGTATGCGGATTGTGTATTCTGTATTACGGCACAGTTATTTGAGGGCTACGTGCCTAAGGAGAGGTGCCTTGGGCGAGGACATATTAAAGGGTACTAACGCGTAATCACATTATATTTGGTGAGAACTGTCCAAAATTCCATAAGGCTAAATCGACAGCTGCGCGATAGATCCAATCCCGGGACCTTCACACTCCAGCCATGTTCCACACTCAGTGTCTTTTTCACTCGACCATGGTGGGGGCTAAGCATTTTGAATGGCTCCCACCGAGGCCTATTGTATAAGTCACTAAACATAGTAGACGGGTGAGACGTAAAGGTTCAGCGTTCTGGCCAGTCGCGTGGTTGTCGATCTAACGGTCTGAAGTTATGGTCGGTTTTCTCGCAATATAAAAGTGAATACGAGTTAGGAAATCTTAACCCCCCTCTACTCCCCAAGAGTAAATTATCGCTAATTTCATAAAGCAGTACTGATCATTTTAGGTAAAACTGTACCTGTTAATTTCACACATTAGAAAGCGTTTAATTGCTTTCCCCAACAACGGGATCTTTATTTATCTTTTATCAGCTTATAGTTGATGGTAAAGACTTTTTCACCGGAAGACTGACACCACCACACTAGGTAAAGTGGTGTAAGTCATCATTTTCAAAATTAATTTTCTCTCTCTATCTCTTAGAGATACGGGATTTTTTAATTAATTTTCTTAGACAAAGAGCAACAATTTTCTAATAATAAGTGAAATAGCGTATGAATTATAAGTGAATATCGTATTTTAATATGTATCCCTTAGTAAAAAATTGACATCCATGAAATCTACTCTTTATTTGGCGGACTTTTCGAAAATGAAAATATGTTTCTATCACTTACGGTTTAAAAGATAATCGCTGTTACATCTATTTTGAAATACCGCGTATATTTTCCTTTAAATATATACATTAGATAAAGGTTTGTTTGTGTTGTTAAGTCAACACTACACAGGGCTAATCTGATTAGGATGGGGGGGTTGCCTTGGTTGGGGGACTTTCTAATGGTTTCTCCCTCATATTCACGTTACGTCTGAGAAAACGGACCAAAACACCAGCTCGTTGGATCGACTGCTGCACGGTAGGGCCCGAATCCGGGACCTTCCCACATCAGCATAAAATTTTGAATGTCTTATTCACTCGACCATAGTGGGACCTCTGTTATATAAAAAGAAAACTTATAAAGTACAATTACAATATACTCATAGCAGCACACACAGGTTCTCTGAACGTCTATGAACGTTCAGAAAACGTCTTCTGAACGTTAATAAACGTTCAGAGAACCTAGTGTGAAAACCCGTTCAGAGAACCAGTGTGTTTGCTGGGTTATGTCTCCCAAGAGTTATTTCAGGCATATATGTTGTTTTGCTAACTAAAAGTCTACTTGGTCTGTTTTTAAAAGGGGAGAATGCGTTGGCTGGAGAACCCACCATGGCCGAGTGGGTAAAGCACTGAATTTGGTCGACGGAGAAGTCTGGCTATCCCGGGTTCGGACCAGTTGCGCAGCTGTCGATCTAACGGTCTGTGGCTTTGGGCTATTTTCTCCAGATGTAACGTGAATAAACTTTAGAATCTGTTAAAAAGTCCTTCGGCTAAATTAGCGTCTCCTTGGAGGATGCAATTTGTGTAGGCTTGTCATAGCACGGAAACGAAACAAGCACATTTCATGTTTCACGAACTGAGAACGAACGTCGCTTTAATGCACTGCCGTGAACGCGTAAAAATTTTATCTTTTCGCAGAAATACTCAAGACGCATTTGCAAGTCAGTCGCCGATTAAAATTTTTTGTTTCGTCGTAAAAAAAGAAAAATGCTATTACTTAACTATTAGTGTATGTTAATTATTAATATAAGGTGGGGGCACGGGGACAGCTTTTTCACATATTTTGTGCTTAATGCAATACTGCACCCAATGCAGAATAAGGGCATTTTTTTTTCATACGATCTTACAACAATTGTCTTTCTGAACATGGAATTATTTGCCACCAATCAATAGTTTTAAATGGAAGTGGAGGTTACGGCAAATTATCTACGCTAGGGATCTAGACCGGGTTTGGGATTGCCCACCGTGGGGACTTTTCATGGGGTCCTAACCCGTGTTTATGCGAAGTTTCGGAGAAAACCATGGAAAACTCCGAACGGTTAAGCCAGTAGCGTAGCAAGGATTTTATTTCGGGGGGTGCGTGAGTATCAATTTGTAAGCTAAAGTTCAATTGTAAGCTAAATATCAAATTGCAAGCTAAGTAAAGAGTCCCATTTCGGGGGGGGAGGGTGTACCCCTCAGCCCTCCCCTCTGGCTACGCCCCTGAGTTAGGTCGTCGGACGCTTCCTGGTTCCGAACCTTCCGTCTCCGGGTTCAAAGTGCTTGCGCTATACCAGTGTTGCGGGTTCAGGAGTTTTAAATTGGGGGAAAAAATAATAAAGATATTCAGCCAAGAAAGCCTACTTACCCCTTGGTGGGTTAAGTGGATAACCAGTCAGTGCTTTTCATAAGGGCGAATGGTAGAATATTAGGTAGGTACGATGTTTGTGCTTTTATGGCAACGGTACGCAAGGGCCATCTACCTAGGATGGGGGTGTCCTTGGTGGAGGACTTTCTAAAGAGTGTTCTAACGCGTATTCACGTTTTAGGTAGTGAAAACCTACCAAAACTCCAAACCGTTAGATCGGCATCCGCGCGATGGGACCCTTCACATTTCGACCGTCTGCCATTTTGGGTTTCTTATCCATTCGGCCATGGTAATGAATTTCGGGTGGAGGTAGTAGATAAAGGTAGATGTTTTCTTAAACCTTGGGGGGGGGGGAAATCGTTAGTTTATTTGAAAAAAAATTCTACTAAATTTTTTGAATTTAGTGATAGAGTACAGTGGGGTACGTGGTACCGCAAAATAGCGTAAGTAGTACTTTTCCAGAAACTTTTTTGGAATAGAAATCCAAGAGGAGAAAATGCACTTATTTACTTTGTTTTGGGAATACCACCAATTAGCTATACGTGGGCTCTAGGCCCGAGGAGCGAGGTGACCTACGTGGGGTTCTTTCTAAGAGGCCCTAATACGCATTTACGCTAAGTTTAGGAGTAAACAGCGGAATATTCCGAGGGATTATTATGTCGGCGGACGCGACTTGGTATTGGGACATGATCAGGAACAGTATTGGCTTGGGTAAGCGGGCTACATGGTTCACTTGCTCCACCATACTGGTGGGCCGCTTTCCCCAAACGTGAGGCGGCTGAAGTGCGAAGGTCCCCGGATTCGGATCCCATCGCGCGTCTGTGGATGTGACGATCTGGAGTTTTGGTCGATTTTCTCCAGATGTAAGGTGAATACGCGTTAGAACCCCTTTTAATGTCCTCCGGCCAAGGCTCCCCACCCAGGCAGATTTCCCAAGTGTAGCGTTGCCTTCCACACAAAGCGAACTAAACCCAAATATGAGGCAACTTGGGTGAAAACATTTTTAAAAACAAACTGCACTCGCATGGGATTTTTAAAAAATTAAGAAAGATAACCTTCTTATGCACTTTATTATTAAGTGCATTTTGTACTAGTTTTCAGCTAAAAAATAATTTAATAGAAAGTGAATTAAAAGAAATCGTATTTTTACAAAATCGTTTATAACGTTCACAAGACAAATTAAAACCATGCTATGATTTTTTCTAGGTTTTGTGGAATAACCCTCTCAACCCACCTTACCCTTTAACAATTTTCTTTTCTCAATTTTTTTTCTTTTTTTCTTTTTTTTTTTTTTCCATTTTGAAAATCCTGTCCTTTACGGAAAGAAAAACGTTTGGATCTTTTGATAAAATACGAAATTTTCTCATACTTCCCACATAATTACTGTTTGCCGATTTCTTTTTAGATAGTATAAAAATAATCCCGTTTGGGGCTAAATTCTTCACATTATTTTTATTTATTTATTTGAATTTGAGTTTCCATCAATTTTTGTAAAAAAGTCTTGTTATATGTCTGATCAAACTTTTTACAAAATCAATAATTTTAATCAAAACCGAACATTTTATTTATCTTATTATTTCCTTTTCACTAAATCATCTTTAGAAAAAGTTCTATGAGGCTGTATTTGTTGAATTTTTTTTTATTTCTGTAAGACTGCTTTCTATATTCAAGCTTTACTAACATAACCTATAATTTGCAAATGAAATGTACATCTTTTCCGGAAATTTCAGTGATGTAGTTTTTTAAAAGTGATTGCACATTTGACAGCAGTTCTCCATAGAAACAATATAAAATAGTCTGGTGTGCTGTCTAGTGTGCTGCCTTGATCGGAGGACTTTTAAAGGGTTCTAACGCGTATGCATAGTATATCTAGATAAAATTGAGCAAATCTCTACACCGTTAAGTCGACATCCACGCTGTAGGCCCAAAAGCTGGATATTCACACTTCAGCATCCCACAAGAATGTTATACGAATCCAATTTTTTTTAACATAAAAATAAAATAAATAAATTATAGAGTTGAACAGGGTTTCAGTTTATGAAAACAGAAATATAGCAACGTTAATAAAAGTTATGCCAAAATTTTAAGTCTTGCTTAGTCATAATAAACACCAATAAGAATAATTTTTTATGAAACTGCACACAGCAATAAAAGACAATTAATCTACACTCATGTCCATAAATTAAGGATAATGAAGTTCAGGCAAAGAAAGAGAAAGAAGCAAAACAAATTTGACTTATTTGTAAAGTCTATTTATTAAACAAAAAGTAAAGAGCAAAAAAGATGCTATATGTTTGACATAATTAATAAAAATTGCAAGTTTTACTCCCTTGACCAAATTTAAAAAAAGAACCTATTTACAAAAAACAGTATAACATGGTTAGTAGGATGGTTAATACGGAGTATGTCTCCCGGACGATGCAATACAGGCCTGACAACGCCTAGGCATGCTGAGTATCAAATGATCCATCTGATCTTGGGGAATATTACACCACTCATCAAGCAATGCACTCCGAAGTTCCGGTAGACAGGTGGGAGGGGGTTGACGGGCTGCAATTCGTCGGCCAAGCATATCCCACACATGCTCTATCGGATTCAAGTCCGGTGAGTATGCTGGCCAATGCATACGGGTGATATCCTCCGATTGAAGGCATTCGTCTACAATGTTTGCACGGTGAGGACGGGCGTTGTCATCCATAAACACAAATTCAGCACCCATGGCGCCCCGAAACAAACGTACATGTTGTTCCAGAATGACATCCCGATAGATATGGCCTGTCATCGTTCCACTCTGAACATGCAGGTCTGGGGCCCTAGCACGATCTTCTCGGAAACCTTTCCGCAGCGGAAAAACAACCCTTTTCTCACTCATGACGTCACATTCCGAAAGGGCGTCAATTTGGTCTACCACGACGCTCTCGGGAACGTTCCGATATCGGAAACCCTGTCGGAAATTCCACTTTTTTTCCCGGCACGGTAAACGCGAGTGAGAAGCGCTTTCCGCTTCGGATACAAGTCAGCGTACGTGGTTATTTGTTCTGATGGTAGTTGTTTACATCAAAATAATGGCTCAGTTTTAATTGTAGCAACTGTTGCACAACAATAAGATGCTAGAAGGGTTCATAGGAATTGAAATTCGATTCCTAGGTGTAAATCCTTTGAATTAAGCGACGATGAATTAATCAACAATTTTCGGTTGAATAAATCATTAGCATTCCAACTGATTCAAGAGTTTAAAAAATATTTAGAGCCTAGAACAATTAGAATATAATAATGCTAATTTTTAATGATATTTAAAATTTATAAAATAACAGTCTGCTTACCTTTTGCCAAGCTTTCACATTTTTAATAAAACCTCCACTGCTGTTTAATTTTTGTGCTAGAGATTTCAAATCCTCATTTCGTTTGCTGCGCTCTATAAAAACTGGAAAAGTTGTTTTCATTTAAGTAATGATTTTCTTCCATTGCTTGGACGGTAATTTCAATCTGATTTGTTTTTACTCGAATATTACCGGTTTTATTTTATAAGGAGGAGGCACGGCTTCAGGAAAATGCGGATTTCAATTAACTTTGGCAAGATGGTCATAATGGCCATGTGAATATACTGAGTGTAAAATAAAGTTTATAAAAGGTATTGAAAAACTGTCAGCACTTCATCAGAGGGTCGTAAAATTGTGAGTTGACTGTATATTTATTTATATATTTTTAAAATTTTATGTCTGCTATTCAAAGAATACATTTTTATAATTGATGATGCTTAAAAAATTAATACTCTTGCTGTTGCATCACGAACGGGTGACAATTAGGGAAAAAATAGTCTGTCTGACAAAAATTAATGTACCTTAAAGAAATATTGAGTTTTGTGGGTGTTAAAAGTGATTTATTTTAAAAGTGTAAAATTCTGATGAATTAATTACCAAGATTCGCGTATTTAAAAAAAAAAAAATGTGCAGGAAAATATTGCGCAGCACGGGGTTCGACCACATAACGCCCTAGTAATAGTCCCGCGTCTTACCGATTCAACCACCGAAGCGCAACTAACTCTGCACGCAACTTACAATTAAAGTTTTGGTAAAGCGGTTCGAAAATCGATATTAATTTTTTTTGACTGTATTTGAGTACTGCGCATTAGTATCTTACAGGTTGTATATTCACATGGTATAACACAGCCAGAGATCGACTAACAAAATAAGACAGGACGTGGTACCTATTTAAGTACTATGTCATAAACTTAAACTACGTGCTCGAATGCGGCAAAGAGTGCCTTGTTTTGATTGGTTGATAGCGTCCCCTTCCGATACTCTCGGAAGAGGCATAAAAATTCTCACTTCCATTAGTCGAAACCATGGTGGTAGAGTCAAAATGAGGGTATCGGATATTTATCCGAAGATTTTCACGTCAGCAGATTCAGCGACAAGCACGCCCAGTCGGGGATAGAACCCCAGCCGCCGGGGGTTGAGCCCGAAACCGGCGTACGGCGCTTAACCCACCATACAACTCAGTCGGATATTACATGTCTCCGAACGTATTGCGCTTTTTGTAATTTCAATTTAAATTCGAAACTATAAATTTTAACTAGTTTTTTTTGTGAGTTTCTTTGTGAGAGTTTATCGAGATTTGTAACTTTTATGTAATACACCTTTCATCACTAGAGTTTTCTGTTTCTCAAAAAGGTTTTTCGCTCAAGGCACTCTTACCTATGATCTACGAATCAAACTATTCTGTTAACATAAAAATGAAATACATTAATTATAGAATTTAATGGAAAGAGTTTTAATGTATGAAAGCAGAAAGAGCAACAAGAATGAAATTGTTTTACAATTCTAATTCTTGCTTTGTCATAATAAACATGAATAAGGAAAACTTTCGACAGTGCATACAAAATAAAAAGACAATTAATCTACATATTTAAACATGTGTGATAGTTCTGATAATGCATAACGAAAGCGAATAAACGCTGTTGCTTACCCGTTTAAATTCAGTGTATTAATACTGGTAAAGTTTTATTTATAAGATTGGCAAAGTCTGGAAAGAGCTTGGAGTTGTAAATTGTTTGACTGTACTTCATTACAGTGGTTTATGATGCAATATTCCACTAATAGGTAAATCCGTTGCCAAGGCATTCCTCCCTTTGTCAGATAACCCTAGTTTGCTTTGCCGTAGAAAAAACAACAACATTTACTAATAGATTTTTATTAGATGCTCCAAACGTGCCGGGATGGCCGAATAGTTAAGGCGCGTGACTTGAAGGCCGCAACGGTAACACGCCACGTCTTCTGTGTGTGCGCGCGAATGTCGTGTTTGTTTGCTGAATGTGCGTGTGTATGTAATTGTTGAATGTGTCTGTTAAAAGGTTGAAACTCTACGAAATTGCTAGGGATGGATGTTTACCTGGTGAATAAAACGTGTTACTTCTACGAGCGAGGGTCTCAGGTCCATGTATATGGTATTATGGGTTCGAATCCCAGTCCCGGTTTCTTTTTTGTTAGTTTAAGTTCCCTTAGTCATAGTTATTATCTGAAGGTAAGTTTGTAGCTATGTTGCTCCTTGCAAGGAGTTGGTTCCATCTGAGGGGGGGTTAATAGGAGACAATGACAACCGAAGTGTGCTACTCATGTCCAGCTTATTCCGTTGTTTTGGTTTGGTTTCTGTCGTTGCAGAATGCTGCGCTTCTCACAGATAGGTTGTCGGAAATGGGAATAGGGAGCTACTGCAATTTTAATTCATAATCTTGATATGTTTAATGAACAAAAAACTAATATAATTTATAGTTACAAGATTTTTTCTATTAAAAAGGTATAAATTAGCACAAACACGAATGTCTAAACCCGAGAGAAGTGTACCACAGTATAAAATGGAAATAATTCGATTTTTCCTTGGACGGCCCATTATCATTTGATCCATGGTCAGGTACCGGGCTGCGGACCGAGAGTTGGGGACCACTGGGTTAAGGCACCTGATTTGAAGGCCGGGACGGTAACGTGGCCTGTTTGGTTGCGCGTGTGTATGTATGAGCCTGCTTAATTTGTGTGTGTGAACGTAACTGTTTACATATATCTGTTGAACAAATTAAAATTGTTAAGGGCTGTACAATAGGGTGGAGTGAAAATGGCAAAAAAAAAAATGTTTCATTTTAATATGTCCTGACTCAACAAAAGTTGCTGTTTGGCTTAAAAGTCACGGAAAGAAAATCTTAGTCCATTCACTGATTGTCTTCAGGTTCCACACTGGGCTCAAAGAAAGGAATGTTAACGTAAAAAGTAAAAAAATCAAATTTTTATATTTAATTTTAGTGTTTACAATATCTTTATTTTCTGACTCAAAAACAGTTCTAACTACTAAAAGGAAACAATAAAACGTTGCCGTTAACAAAAAAGAAAGAAAGAAAAAGAAAAGTCACTAATTTGCAACCGAGCGTCATAAGTTTTGGGGTATATTTTGAATACATAGCTATTAAACATTTACATATTACTTCATTTTTAAAGAAAATTAATATTTAGAAAGCACAATAATACAGAAAAGGAAATGATACCAAATTTACCTTTCGAGTATTATTGACTAATAAAACACTTTACTTTAATCAGTCTTCAATTTTGGAGTCCACATGCCGCGCAAAATAATTAACTTTGGTATCAAACTTTGGAAGTTCCTTTCGTGATTTGATTCCACAACGAATGTATCTATCTCTGGCTTCTGCTCCACATGTTATCAGTGATGCTTGTGTTAGTAGTCTTACATGCCTTTCTACTGCTGGAGAATGGCAAGGGAACTTCTCTATTTCAAATTCTGAACCGTTTCTGACCATACTTGCTACGTCTTCCTCACTGAGGTTCATGGTAGCTGGTGGTTCCTAAGGATTGTCCCAGTGAATTATCTGAAAATACCCTTGCTTCGAAATTTATAATTGGAAGATCAAATTGGCGTATTTTTCCCTTCCAGTCAGTTTTTCTTGCTTTCAATATTCTTCTTAGGCCAAGTTCTCGAATATGTGATCATTCATCAAACAGCATTGCCAACAGAATACTTTCAGAATGAGCAAAATAAGAGTTCCTCTCAATAACTTCATGAGTGGTTGACTTAAAATCTTCTGGCAAGAATGAACTACTTTACATCATTCCGTGCTCCATGAATGTAGCTCCAGATATTTTTCGGCAGTTGACACGTGCAGGCGCAGTATTCTGTTCACTGTAGTGTGTCTGCTTGAATTTGATATCCTTTCTGGACTTCTGTTTGCCAAATCTGGATGGTACTGTCCCGAGCATACTGCCCTAGAAATATCGGAGAGGTACTTTTGGTCTGTACTGAGGTGTTTTTTAACAATTTCAGCCAGAGCAACAGGAATAGAAACAAAAATTTTTATAGCAGGGGTTTCGTACGTTTCCAGAGATTTTCTTATTGTTCCAGAGAACTGGTGTGGCCCAGATGTTTTTTCGTCAACCTTATGGAGAAGGTGGCGAAGAGGTAGTTGATTAGTATGCAATAAACATACAAACCAGTGCAATTTATGGCCAACAAAGATTTCAAGCCGTCTAACTATGTCATCTTTCTTCCCAATGTTGACTTTCGTTCCAGCGCCCCCAATGGCAAGAAGATCCGAAAGTGTAATCTCTTTCTGCGTAAAGAAGTTGATGATGCTACAAGTAACATCAACACTAGATCCTAAATGTGGAGTCACATGTCCTATATGTGAACAGAACCAGGTTCTGACAACATAACAATATGCTCTTCCACAGCTACAGTCGTATATAAAGAGCTTCTCTTCTTGCATTATAGTTTTGTCCTTTCTTCCATCGAAGTATATGGAGTACAAAGACTGTTTTACTTGTGTAGAATTGAGTTGTGATCGTACCTTTCATTATAATTTTTAATAACTAGAATTACTTCTTGGTGACTTACCACAGGCAAGGAGGCTTTCTTCCAAATTCTTTCAACGTCCAAAGAAATAATTTTGATGATCTCTCTTACTGAAGGATCCTTCTTGTTCCCCTAAGCTTCCCCAATATATCATTTTTTGTGAATAAGAAATGCTTCATTAAATCAGAATACGTTGGTAATACTGTCTCTTTCAATTGTACTAAAATTCCGAAAACACTACAAAACGTTTCACTTCTAGTTGTGGTCATATTTAAATTCAAGACTCCGTATTATTTTGTCAAAATTAATAAAAGTATCGCTTCAACAACATAGCTTCGTATCACAAATTAGAAACAAGTGGTTGAACCAAAGGCAATCGCAAAAACGAATCATTCCACACAATAAAAGTCTAGTAGATTTTAGAGTATAATTTGCCTTTTTTATGTACAAAAAGTCATTTCTGGATCTGATATCTGGCAGTAACGTTTCAATAAAATAATTTATTAAAGAGAAAATAATTCTTCTAATATTATTTTACAAATTAATTAATTATTTAATAAAATATTAAATTTAAAAAAAAATATTTTTTACATAAAAATCATTAAAAAGCCAATATAAATATTCACTTGAGATGTGGAACCTCAAGATGTCAACATTTTAAGCTGAAGTTTGGAGACAATTGGTTTCAGCTAGTCTCGCACCATATAGCTAGTCAGGCAATGTAAATTTCGAAAAAAAGTTTTTTCGCTCCACCCTAATGTATGTGGTATCGGTAGGTTTGACGCCCGAGCTTCATTTTTGTTCGTATGTCTTAGAAATATGTACTGTTTTAAGGTAAAGTTTAAAGTTTTGTTTTACATAAAATATAATATATTAATCGTCCATATAAATAAGCAATTTAAGGATCCCCTCTCCCAACAGTTATTACGTGTATCCGAAAGTATTGCCGTTTTTTTAATTTTAATTTAAATTCGAACATATAAATTTCAACAAGTTTTTAGTTTGTTTTGTGAATTTATTTGTGAGAGTTTATCGAGATTTGTGACTTTTATATGATACAACTTTCATCACTAGAGTTTTCTGTTTCTCAAGAAAAGTTTTCGCTCAAGACACTCTTACCTATGTTCTACGAATCAAACTATTCTGCTAACATAAAAATGAAATACATTAATTATAGAGTTTAATGGAAAGAGTTTTAATGTATGAAAGCAAAAACAGCAATAACAATGAAATTGTACAATTTTAATTCTTGCTTTGTCATAATAAACATGAATAAGGAAAACTTTGGACAGTGCATACAGAATAAAAAGACAATTAATCTACATATTTAAGCATGTGTGGTAATTCTGATAACGCATAACGAAAGCGAAAAAACGCTGTTGCTTACCCGTTAAAATTCAATGTATTAATACTGGAAAGTTTTATTTATAAGATTGGCACCGTCTGGTAAGAGCTTGGAGTTGTAAATTAATTGACTGTACTTTATTACAGTGATTTTTGATGCAATATTCCACTAATAGTTAAATCCGTTGCCCAAGGCATTCCTCCCTTTGGCAGATAACCCTAGTGTGCTTTGCCGTAGAAAAACCAACGACATTTACTAATAGATTTATATTAGATGACTACAAACGTGGCGGGATGGCCGAATGGTTAAGGCGCCTGACTTGAAGGCCGGAACAATAACACGCAACGTATGGTGTGTGTGCGCGAATGTCGTGCGCGTGTTTGTTTGCTGAATAACCGCGTGTATGTCATTGTGGAATGCTAAATTGAATATGTCTGTTGAAAGATTCAAGTTATATGAAATTGTTAAGGATAGATGTTTACCTGGTGATTAAGACGTTTTACTTCTTCGAGTGAGGGTCTCAGGTTATGGTATTGTGGATTAGAACCCCACTGCAGGTTTCTTTGTCGTAAGTTTAAGTTCTTTTAGTCATAATTATTATCTGAAGGTAAGTTTGTAGCTTTGTTTAATAGAAAATACGATATTTATCCACCATAATGGGAAATCAGGGATTTTCTCTCCCATCACTATTATTGTGAATGCCCGAAAGTATTGTCGTAATTTTAATTTGAATTCAGACATAAATGTTCAATATGTTTTTATTTTTTTGTTTTGTGCGTCTGTTTTGAGTTTATTTGTGATAAACGGGTGCTATGTGATAGGCTTTTCCTCTCTTTTGTTCCTTGGATAAAAGCGAATTATTATTGCTAAGATGGTCATTAACAAATACAAATTAGTACAAAAGTTTACACAGTCAAATTTTTAGTTTCAAAGAAGCTGTGCCAAAACATAGGATTCATATTTCCTACATCTTAAAGTACGAATTTTATAGATTGCTTTTTCTTTGTCTTGGACCACCCTGTAGGAGTGGACAGGACACTTGAAATGACAAACGGATTCAGAGTGAAGGTTCAACGTTCTGACCTATGGCGCGATTATCGATCTAAATGGTCTCGAATTTTGGTTGGTTTTCTCAAGGTGTAACGCCCGATCTAGAATATCAGAGCTATGTCTGAAGTTCGAAGGTCTCGAGTTCAGGCCTACGGTGGGGCTTCCGATCGAACGGTCTGGAGTTTTGGACGATTTTCTACTGATGTAACGTGAATACGCGTTAGAAAACATTGAATGTTCTCCACTCAAATCAACCCCTCCCTCTCCCATCTGTGACCGGTTGCCCTTCGTGTAGTAATCCTGCTCGTGTCTGTCGATCTAGCCATTCAGAGTTTGCCGTAATTTTCTCTTAAACTTTGCATAAATAGGGATTACGATCCCTTAGAAAGACCCTTACGGAGAGCACCCTTCCCCCCGGCTCTGCCTAGATCCCTCGTACAGATAATCGGCCGTATTCCCATAATCAAATAAAATCAAGCATCCTTGCCATAACACAAAACACCCTGGAAATGCGCGTTACGGTCAATTATCAGCTCTAGCGATCTAGGCCGGGGATGCAAAACATCCTGAAATCCATGCACGTGGTACTAGTGGGTTCGAATCGCACTCTCGAGATTTTTTTTTAGAATGTACTAATGATATGTTATTGTAAGTTAAAATTTGTAGCTTTGTTTAGTATATATCTGAATCGGTTGATTTTAAAAGGGGTCTTTTGGGTTTTTGGTTATTTTCATATGTATAATCTTTGGATTAAATAAAGACACAGACACATCTTTTGGTATTGCAACGAGATATTCATGTGGATAAGATACTAAAAGTAGGAGCTTGCTTAAGTGTAAAGGTTTCGGTTTCGGGCATGTCGAGCGACTGCCCATCTAACCGTCTAGAGACGGTTGGTTTTCTCCAGGTGAAAGGCGTGAGAATCCCTTAGAAAGTCACCCGGCCATTGCAAACCACCCCCCATGTTAGGCAGATCGCCCATGTTTAGCGTTTGCCGTAACAGTATTACAAACTAATGGTCTTGAGGCAGTTTGTTTTCACCATATGTAAAGTGAGAGGCGTTAGAACTCCTTAGACACTCCTACGACCAGGGCACCTTGTGTTGGGTTTTGCTATAGCGGACCCCTTAGAAAGTCTCCCACGGAGGGTAACTCCCCGCTCCCTCGGACTAGATCTCTCGCGTAGATAATCTGCATCACACATTTCATATCATTTCTTTTCTCTTCTGTAATCAAGAATAGACCAAACATTCTTTCAGTCACTATTCAGATCCCTTAACAAATGTGCTACCATGGCCTCCTCCTGTGGATTCGACTCCCACTCGCGGGTGCAGTTAAATGACCCATGCTCCCAGCCAGGTAGCGTCTGCCGACTTAACCGTTCGGGGCTGTCCGTGGTTTCCTCCGAAAGTTAGCGTAAATACGGGTTAGGACCCCTTAGAAAGACCTCCACGGAGGGCATCCCACCCCTCGGCCCAGAGCCCACGCGTAGCTAATCGGCCGTAATCCCACAAAGAAACAATCAAGACCGATTATCTACACCAGGTGGGGTGTGCTCTCCATTTGGTCTTTCTAAAAGGTCTCAACTGGTTGCATAGAATCAATCAAGGGGATGGTTTAGCCTTGTGAATGAACCGCGTTACCTTTCTGGGTGAAGGTCTGACGTCCATATACGTGGTACTTGGAGATTTCGAGTCTAACTCCCGGTTTCACTTTTGTTCGCTTAAGTTATCTTACTATATGCTTTATTTTTAAGGTAGTTTATAGCTATGTTTAAAATAAAGTACTGTGATATCATATTCATTGTCCATTTAGTTGAGCAATTTTGGGATTCCTTCTCCCAACAGTTATTGCGTGTACCCCAAAGCATTGTCGTATTTTATTCATCAAATTCAAAGAAATTTTTACACAAGTTTTAGTCATAAATAAGCTGTGCCAGAACAAGTGATTCACATTTGTTAAATTTTAAAGTCAAAATTTTATATGTAATTTTTTTTCGGGGGCCCACCATGCACGAGTGGATAAGGCAAAGAAATTGGTAGACGTCTGAATTAATGAAAGCTCATAGCTCTGGAAAACGGCTAGGTAGATAGCAATATTTTTTAATTTGTTTACTCAACCTATAATGTGTTTTAAACATGAATTTTTATGTATTCAATGTATCCATTATTTTTTGATAGAAACTCTTTGAGAAAAACAATAACCCTATTAGTATATAAAAGAAAAAAATGTCGCTCAAATGATAAAACTAAAAAAAACAGAACAATTCCTGTCGGCAATGTGTTCCGGGATGGCCGAATTAACCATTCGGCCATCCCGGAACACATTGCCGACTTGAAGGCAATCCTGACTTGAAGGCAGGAACGGTAAGACGGCCGTGCGTCTCGTGTGCATATGTAAATGTAGAAAACTAAATTGAGTATACTTGTAGCTGTTATAAACTTCAAATTCTATAAAATTGTTAATGGTAAATGTATACCTGGTGAATTTGCCGAGCGAGGTCCTCGGGTCCACCTATATGGAAATTGTGGGTTCGAATCCTATTCGCGGCTTCTTTCTTGTTCGTTTAAGTTGACTTAAACTTTTACAAACCGACTTTGAGATCCAGTCATATTTTAAATTAGTTTTTTGCATATTTTCTCTTCTAATGCTTCGGTTAAAGCATATTAGTCATTTAACCCTTTAAGCGTGTAGCGTTTGCTTCAGCGCATGCACTGCAGTGCGTAGTGGTAGGAAAGCGTAAGCCGGCGTGCTGCATTGGAGATGTATTCTCTCGCATGCTACAATAAATAAAATATAAAAAAAAAGTAATAACTAAGTAAAGACATAAATATATACACCATTCTCGCACGAAATCCAAATTATTTATTTCCTCATTTGACTCATAACTATCAATACTTGTATCGGAATCAGACCTACTTTCAAAGTCAGAATGATCCAAAATGTCATCTTCTGAATCACTGGAATCATTCGATAATAACGGTCTTTTCACACAAAAGCACGTTCGGATTGGGGCAGATGGAATCTTAATAGGGTAGGCGGCCGAAGTGTGAAGGTCCCGGGTTCGGGTCCCATCGCGCGGCTGTCGATCTAACGGTCTGGAGTTTTGGTAGGTTTTCTCCAGGTGTAACGTAAATACGCGTTAGAACCACTTAGAAAGTCCTCCTACCAAGGCACCCTCCACCATTGGCAGATCGCCCTAGTGTAGCGTTGCCGCAATCACACACAATCAATCAATCAATCCTAATCGAAAAACTTAGACTTTTCTACCCACCAGTTTGATAGGGGAAAACACGTGCCCGCGCAACTAGAAATACATTAGAAGATGGGTTCGTGGGGAAAAAGTACTTCGACGTTTTTAAACAAGGGTCACAGTACCTATTTATTATTCGTGCGGTCTATTCTCGTTTTTTTCTTTTCTTTTGGTAATTGAAAGGAAAAATTGTTACAAATGTATTTATTATGTATTTTGTATGTACACTTACAGGTTTTTATGCATCGGTTACATGGCTAATTAATTATGCAGTTTGTTCTCTCTTCCTTTTTTTTTGGCTTTTCGAAATTAAAAATTTCATTTGAGATTTTTGTTGTGTGTGTTAAGGCAAACTTGCACGCGGGGTATCTGCCTAAGATGGGGGGTGCCTTGGTAGGAGGACTTTCTCAGGGGTTCTAACGCGTATTCACGTTACATCTGGAGAAAACCTATCAAAACTCCAGACCGTTAGATTGACAACCGCGCGATGGGACCCGAACCCGGGACCTTCACTCTTCGGCCGTCTACCATTTCAGTGGCATAACCACTGTGCTATGTATTTGAAAGTTTTGTTAATTGATACCCTAAACCAGAAGGTTGTTGTCTCGATTGTTCCGAAGAGAAATTAATAATTGTTACAGTATTTAATTTACACATTTATAAATACATATATATGTGTGTATATATGTACATTGAAACTGAACGATTGTTACTATAAAGTAATGTATTTATTATTTATATCTATGAATATATCAGTGAGGTAGCTACTGGGGGGGGGGTTATAACTTCCCATGAGGAATTTTTTTGTCACACAAAATGCCGTTTCTTCACGCACACACAGCATATGTATACAGCACATTACGAATGAATTGCAGTAGTCGTAACCTCCCCCCCCATGAAAAATTTCTGCCTACGCCACTGGAATATATAAATAATTTTTTACTTACTATATGCAATAACTTATACTTAATAATGACTTGAGGTCAGAATAATGTCAACTAATATTAGCAATGTCCAATAAATTTATTAAAAAGGATGTCAATTAATAAAAAGAAATAGATCTGGATTTCCTGTCGGTTTTCTCCAGATGTAACACGAATACGCGTTAGAACCCCTTAGAAAGTACTCCGAACAAGGCACTCCTCATCCTAGGCAGATACTCCTCGTACAAGTTTGCCTTAATACACGCACAACACTCAAATCGAAGGACAGTCATGGTAGACGGCCGAAGTGTGAAGGTCTCAGGTTCGGGTCCCATCGCGCGGCTGTCGATCTAAGGGTCTGGAGTTTTGGTCGGTTTTCTACAGATGTAACGTGTAAAAGCGTTAGAGCCCCTTAGAAAGTTCTCCTACCAGACCCCCCAATCCTTGGCTGATCGCCCTAGCGTAGCTTTGCCATAACTACAGAGAACAAAGTTAACAAAGACAGTCATTAACAATTACATAATAATACCCAAGTTTGCACCGTCTAATTTTTAGTTTAAAACAAGGTGGGTCTAAACATAGGATTCATGTTTGGTGCATTTTAAAGTAAGAATTTTATATATTGTTTTTTTTTTCCTTTTTCTGGGCCCTCCATGAACAAGTGGATAATGCCCATGTCACACCTTTTCATTACGTTTGATCTTCAATTCAGACAACACTTTCGTTCGAATTGTTCGAAATAGTTCACTCAACTAGTTTTACTTTAAAAGGGAATGAGTGAAACTGGGATGTCACCGCAGCCTCACCATATTTTTGCCTTTAATGCCAAATGTAATGTATGTAAATGCCAAATTTTTCCCGGACTGACTGGGCAAAGCTGCGAATGTAAAATTTACATATCCCACAGGGTTTTCTCCCAACTTTTCTGGAAGACAGCCGAACAAAAGTGTTTTCTGAGTTGAAGATTGAACATAACGAGAAGGAGTGGTAGGACATAAGACAATGAGCATGTTAAACGACTGAAGTGTGAAGGTTCAGCGTTCTGGCCTAGACGTGGCTGTCGATCTAACGGTCTGGAATTTTCTCAGATGTTGTTGTTGTGTGTTAAGGCAAACCTGCACGCGGGGTATCTGCCTAGGATGGGAGGTGCCTTGGTAGGAGGACTTTCTAAGGGGTTCTAACGCGTATTCACGTTACATCTGGAGAAAACCTACCAAAACTCCAAACCGTTAGATCGGCAGCCGCGCGATGGGACCCGAACCTGGGAGCTTTACACCTCGGCCGTCTGCCATTTTCAGTGGCATAACCACAGTGCCATGGTGAGGCACTTTCTCAGATGTAATGTGCCCGATCTAGGATCTGGGAGAAATGTCTGAAGTGAGGTTGCGAGTTTGTGTTTACCGCGTGGCTGTAGTTCTAACTGTCTGAAATTTTGGAAGGTTATCTCCAGATGTAACGCAAATACGCGTTCGAACTCCTTAAAAAGTCCTCCGACAAAGGACCCCCTATCCGAGCAAAAATCTACACCGCTAGATCGTCAGCCGTTCGATGGGCCCGAACCCGCAACCTTCCCACTTCAGCTGCCTACCATTTTAAGTGCCTTCTGTACTCGATTATGATGGGGCCCAAAGCGTCCCAAACTGGAAGACGGAAGGTGCCTGATTCAAACCTAGGTCGCGTCCGTCGGCTTCGACCTAACCGTTCGTTTTCCCCGATTTTCTCCAAAACAGCGTGAATACGGGTTGGGATCCCTTATAGAGACCCTCACGGAGGGCCCCCTCACCACCTCACCACCACGAGCCTAGATCCCCAGTGCATATAATATGTCACAATTCCACAAACTCAAACTGAAACGTCTGACCAACCAATGTGTAGCACAGTGGTAAAAACCAGTGACATTGGGAGATGGCTGAAGTGGAGGAACAGGGTTCTGTCCTCTCGTGGGGCTGTCGGTCTAGCGGTCTGGAGTTTTGGGCGGTTTTCTCCAGATGTAACGTGAATACTGCGCTAGATACTCAGAAAAGTCCGCCCCCAAGGAACTTGCCACTTTCTTGTGTTTGTTCTTTCTTTGGCGTGGATTTATAAGCGGTTCCTCATGACCAAGCACAGAAATCCGAATACATGTACCTACAACAACCTCCGACCAAAGCAATCCCCTTCCTGAAGGCAGATACCCTCGTGCACACTCGTGTACGAGCCTAGATCCCCAGTGCATATAATATGCCATAACACAAACTCAGGAGCATGTATATGGATGGTACTATGGGTTCGAATCCTATACTTGGCGTCCTTTTACTTTTTAAGATGTCCTAGTAAAATGTGTATTCGTTATATTAATTTTTATATTTGTTAATTTATAATTCGTTAATTTATATACTCGTTATTTTAATTTATGGTAACATTTGCAGATTTGTTTAATCTATATCTAAACCGCTTGATTTTGAAAGGGGAATTATACACTCTTAGTGATTTTTTTTACATGTATAATCTTCAGATTAAATAAAGAAAGACTCATGGTTTGGTATTAATTGAGAAATTTTTTGTTTTTCACAGCTACGCTGCAATAAAATGCCAAATTTCCTTGTTACTGTAGAAATATTCTTTTTTATCATTTCGTCATTTTCATCTCTCTTGTAAAATTTAAAAAATGTTAGAAATCCAAACCGATTCATATATAAAATTGCTTTCAGTGGTTATGTCACTGAAAATGGTAGACGGCTGAAGTGTGAAGGTCCATCACGCGGCTGTCGATCTAACGGTCTGGAGTTTTGGTAGGTTTTCTCCAGATGTAAACTGGATAGGCGTTAGAACCTCTTAAAAAGTCCTCCTATCAAGGCACCCCCCATCCATATCAGATCGCCCTAGCGTAGTGTTGCTATAATCACACAAACACACATAGAATTGCTTTCTTATATGTTACTGCTGTATAAAGCAGCTTTCTTCGTCGCTTAGACCGTTCGTCAGATCTTTACCAAACTTGGCACACTGACTAAAATGGAACAAGAGAAAATATTGCTGACAATAAAGCTCAGTCCGGTTTTCAGTTGCCTCACCACAGCCGACTTGATTCGGCACTGAACCGAGTTTTAGCTCGGCACAGTAGACAGTTGGAGTGTAAAGGTCCGCGTTCCGTAACCATCACCTGGCTGTTCATGTAACTGTCTGGAGTTTTGGTCCATTTTCTCCGGATGTAACGTGAATGCGTGTTAGAATCCCTCAAAAATTCCTCAGGCCAGGCAGATACTACTGGTGTAGGTTTGACTTAAACAGAACTCATTTTTCTCTATGTTGTTGAGCCACAGTGGAGGAAGACCGACTTGGCTAGGGGTCTCCTAATTTTGAACGAATTCCAGACGAGGGACCAGAACCTGGCTTGGCTAGGCACCCCTATTGTTTGGAGTTCGACGGACGCGCGATGGGACCCGAACCCGAGACCTTCACACTTCTCCGTCTTCCATTTCCAGTGACGAAGTGTGAAGGTCCCGGGTTCGGGTCCCGTCGATCTAACGGTCTGGAGTTTTGGTAGGTTTTTTCCAGATGTAACGTGAATACGCGTTAGAACCCCTTAGAAAGTCCTCCTACCAAGGTATCCCTCATCTTAGGCAGATACCCTTCGCGCAGGTTTGCCATAATCACACACATAACCAACCATTTCCAGTGACATAACCCCTATGCCATGATGAGGTATGAGACGGAAGGTGCCTGGTTCAAAACCAGGTCGAGTCCGCCGACTTCACCGTTCGGAGTTTTCCAGGGTTTCCTCCAAAACTTAAGGTAAATACACGTTATGACCCCTTAGAAAGACCCCTACGAAGGGCACCCCACCCATCGGCCCAGATCCCATGTGTAGATAATTGGCCATAATCCACCAGCAACAACATCCTTGGCAAATAGCCCTTGCGTAGCTTTGCCCTAACACAGCTGTATAGAATGCTGGCGTTTCATACTTTGACTGTAGCATATTTATAAAAATCAGTAAGAGTGCAGAAGCCCCAATTTTGAATCAACGAATTCAGATATAGATTAAACAAAGCTGCAAATTTTACCTTAAAATAATGTATCAGGACATTAAAAAAAAAAGGATTACGAGAATCGGATTCGAACACACAAGTACCATATACATGGTTCTGAGAAAAAAATGTGATGTTACGGCTAATTGTCTGCGCGAGGGGTTTAGGCAGAAGGGGAATTGCCCTCTATAGGGGACTTTCGAAGGGATCCTAACCCGTATTTACGCGATGTTTCGGAAAAAAACACGGTAAACTCCGAACGGCTTGGTTGGCGGACGCTGTACCCTTGGTTGGCTGTCCGGCTCCCAGTTTAGACCGCAAACGAGCTGAGCCACTGGTACATGGTTCCGAGAATGTTTTGTGTTATGGCAAGTCTGCACGAAAGGCAACTGCCTACGGGGAGTGAGGAGATAGACTTGAGCAGAGGACTTTTAAATTGCTTCTAACGGAATTCACGTCTCTCGCGTATTCACGTTACATATGGAGATAAACGCCCAAAATTCCAAATTGCTAGGTTCAAATCCACGCGATAGGCCCAAACTTTGGGCCTTCGTACTTCAGACATGGTTCTGAGATCCTAGCTCGGGCATTACATTTAGAGAAAACCGACCAAAATTCCAGACCATTAGTTCGAGAGCCGTGTCGTACGCCAGAATGCTGAACACCTTCATACACCAGCCGTTTGCCTTGTTCAGTATCTGATCCACTCAGCATGATGGGCCTAGAAAAAAAATCTGTAAAATTCTTAATTTTAAATATAGCAAATATGAATCCTATGTTCAGGCGCAGCCTATTTGAAACTAGAAACTTGAGAGTGAAAACTTGGCTAATACTCCGTAATTGGTAATGACTGTCTCTAGAATAAAAATACATTTGTATGACAGGAACAACAGAGATGATCGGCCTATCATATTGCACTTATATATCTCGACTGGACAATTGAAAGACACAGTTTTTTGAGATCTTTGGCTATTATACGGCCTTCATCTCAGTTGTTCCTAAGTAAAAGATCATCTTTATTACAAAGTACAAATTACAACACAAGGGCGGATAAGTTTACGTGCACGCCCAAAGCCGGGAGTTCAGCTCGAACCCAGACTATCTATCTCGATGAACTCTCGCAAACAAACACACTTAACGAACAAAATAAAAGCTGGTTGATGTTTTATTTGTTTGAATTTAATGAAAGAAACGACGATACTTTCAGATAAACGTAATAGCTGCTGAGAGAAGCGATCCCTAATTACTGAACTTTATGAACGATGAATATGATATAACTGTATTTTATTTAAACATAAAAACAAACTTTACTTTAAAGTAATAAGTATTACTAAGCCAACTTTAACGAACAAAAAAGAAGCCGGGAGTTGGATTCGAACCCACGGTTCTATATGAACGGAGCTTAGAACCTCCACGGCAAATTCACGAGGTTTAAGCTCACGTTAACAATTTAACAGAATTTGCAGTTTTCAGCAGATACAAGTACCTTCAATTAAGTTTTGTACGTTCACAAATACACACACAGTCAGCAGCCTCACAATGGTGAAGTGGTTAAGTCACTAGAAATGGTAGACGGAAGGTGCTTGGTTCAAAACCAGATCGCGTCCGCCGACCTAAAATGTTGGAGTTTCTCGTGGTTTCCATCGAAATTTAAGTACGGGTTAAGACCCACTTAGAAAGACCCCCAAGTCGGGCACTTCTCCCTTGTGATGTCCTTCTGACGTGGATGTATAAGTGGACTTCGGGTCAAGCACACAAATCCGAAGTACATGTTCCACAAACAAACAGTTAGCAGACACACACACATGAGCAACTGCACGGGGCCGTGTTGGCGTTTCGGCCCTCAAGTCGGGTGCCTTAACCATTCAGCCATCCCGGCACTTTTGTTTGCTTGTTTGAATTGAGAATATTTTCTTGAGGTTTCTGACTGCATTCTCGAATATGGTCTTATACACCTGAAGATCCGTTCACCATTTATTAATCCAAATAACAGTTAATAACAATCATAGAAGAACACCCCAGAAGAAGGGGTGAAGATGACGACCATAGAGCCTCACCAGGGGCGTAGCCAGAAATTTTTCATGGGGGGGTTACGACTACTACAACTCATATATATGTATACGTGTGTGTGGTAATGTAGTGAAGAATATACATTTTGTATGGCAAAAAATTTCTCATGGGGGGATTATGACCCCCCTAACCCCCCTTGGCTACGCCTCTGGGCCTCACTATGGCACAGTGGTTGCATCACTGGAAATGGTAGACGGGCGAAGTGGGAAGGTTCCGGGTTCGGGTCCCATCGTGCGTCCGTCGACCTGACCGTTCGGTGTTTTTCACCGAAACTTAGCGTAAATACGGGTTAAGACCCCCACGGAGGGCATCCCCCTTTTAGTTGTCCTACACACGAGGATTTATAAGCGGCCTTCGAGAAAAACGCACAAATTTGATATATCCGTGTTCACGACAACCGTGGGTTAACGGAATTGGAACCCGAGACCTCGCAGGCGGCTGCGCAAACCCACACAGCCATAAGGTCCCCATCCCGGCATTTTCTTGCGCGTAAGATTTGTTGTGTGTTTTCATTAGTTTTATCTTTTGAGCGACATTCTTTTCTTTCATATCTTAATCCAGTTATTGTTTTTACCAAAGACTTTTTATCAAAATGGAACACTGAAAACATAAATATTCATGTTTTAAACACATGATAGGTCGTGTAAACCAATATTGTAATGTAATGTTAGACGGAGAAGCGAGCCATTTGCCAGAACGATGAGCTTTCACAATTGAGACTTCTACCTTGTTCTTCGCCTTATCCACTCGTGCATGGTGCCCCCCCCCCCGAAAAAAAAAGAAAAAAAATTACTCATAAAATTCTTGCTTTAAAATTCAAAAAGTGTGAATCGTATGTTCAGACACAGCTTGTTTGTCACGAAAAACTTGTGTAAAATTTATTTCTTTGAATTTGGTGTCTAAAATGCGACCATGATTTTGAGTACATGCAACAACTGTTTGGATAGGGAATTCCTAACTGCTCAACTATCTGGACGATGAATCTGTTATGTCTGTATTTTATTTTAAGTATACCTACAAACTTTACCTTAAAATAATGCGTATATTAAGACAACTTAAACGAAAAAAAAAAAATGAATCCGGGATTGGGAATCGAACACACAAGTACCATATTCATTGACCTGAGACCCTCACTTAGCGTGGTGATTCCCCCTTTCCCCTTCAAAGTTAATTCATATCTCTTTACTTAAATTTAAAAATAAATCTTTCATTTATTCTTAATATTTCAGTTAATATTTACACTGCTAGCAAATTTACTCGGGTTGCCACAGGCCACGTAAGCAGCCGATGATGGCCCGAGCAAAATTGCTAGTAGGGTAAACTACCCATAAAAGTATAATCAAAGACTAGCCCCTAAAAGTATAGTCAGAAATGACCAATGTTCCCTTAATTTGAACACCTTGAAAATTGGTGGGTAGAATTTTTTTCCCCCATTTAAATGACTAATATCGTTTAACTAACACATTAGAAATCAAAATACTTAAAAAACTAATTTATAACATGCCTGGATCTGAATTCGGTCAATAAAAGATTAAGTATAGATCTTGTTTGTTTCGAACCTGTGGCAATATTTATGAGTGATAGTTATACTTTAAACTATTGAAAAGCATTGGCTACCTCTAATTTGAATGTATTTGATTAATTACTTTTAGTAATTACCACTCTATACAGGGGCTCACATAAAATTTTACTATGTTGGGTTCACCTCAACCTCTCGAAATGTGAAATGTGTGATACTTATGCAGAGAACAAAAATTCCCTCCCGCGCCTTCTACTGTTCTAGTGAAAATAATTTTTTTTTTCTCCATGGACTTTATGCAAATAAAACGATTTTCGATTTCACGTCATTCAACACGTATAAAATATCGAAGATGAAAATGATAAAGTAATAAATTTACTATACATGGGCGTTAATTACCAATGGCCAAAATTAATGTTACCCACACAAAACCTGTAATATCTGAAGAAATAGTCTGTATATGGTAACACATTTGTTGGATAAAGAGCACAGAACGTAACAATAATAAAAAGGTGAACTAATAGTTAATATACAGGCTATATCGAAAACGATCTTATTCCAGTGACACCCTATAAATAATATACACGCCCTTTTAACCCGCGACGGCTTGTTGTGAGGCTTGTATAGCAGCCCATGTAGCCAAATGCTATATTAAGAGAACATTTCTCGAAAAATAAAAAAAGCATAATTGGACCGTTTTTTATATATAAGCTGTATGTCATGAAACTTTCCAGCTTTTAAAAAACTGTTATGTTGTTCTACGCTTCTTCTCATTATAGTATATTTCTGTGCCAAATTTTGCTACAGTAAAGCTAATTATTTCTTCGCGATTACAGATTTTGTGTGTAATATAAGTTCTGGACACTGTAGTCAGCAGTGCTTTTGCAGCATTTGAACACTGAACGGAGACCGGCGGCTTGGAGGTGAAGGGCCTGTCCTACTCCACGCCAATCGCCTAAGTGTACGCCCATGGGTTCCCACTCACACCCTGGTGTATTAAATTTCCTTTCTCTGTGCTAGTAAAGACTTTCATTGTGTTATTCACTTTAATAGACGAGTGAATAAGCCCCTGTTGTGTTGTGTATACTAAGGCAAACCTGCACGAGGGTTATCCGCCTAGGATGGGTTGTGCCTTGGTCAGGGGACTTTCTAAAGACTATTCAGGCTACATCTGTAGAAAAACGACCAAAACTCTAGTCGCTAGATCGACAGCCGCTCGTCGATTCCGAACTCAGGACCTTCAGCCGTCTACCATTTTGAGTGCCTTAAACACTGGGCCATGGTAGTGCCGACAAGCCACTGAACATGGCAGCTGGCTAAAGTGTTAAGGTCCGTCGTTCGGGTCTACCGCGCGGTTATTCATCTAACGTTTTGTAGTTTTGGTCGGTTCTCTCCCGATTTAAATTGAATGTGCTCTAGAACCCCTTAAAAGGTCCTCTGACCAAAGCGCCTATCGTGTAGGATTCCGAAACACTCAATGTATATATAAAGAAGAGATAAACTATCCAAGAAGATTACAACTTTTTTGGTACGTTCTCCTTCATTGAAACATGAACTCAACTATAGCAGTATTGCTTTATGTTCACTGAAAGAACATGAAGCAATTTTTTTTTGTACACAAGTTTTTCTTTAAATTTTTTAAATAGCCTACGATGTTTTTAAAACGTGAAATTTTACGTATTCGGTGTAAGTATTATTTTAGGATCCAAACTCACTATGAACGATAGCAACACAAGTAGAATATGCTAGAAAAGTGTGCGGCTCTTGACATCGTAGGAAAATTTAAACAATTTTCGCATGTGAAATTGCAATGTGACAGGATGGAGGAATGGCTAGTAGCCCCACCATGGCCGAATGGATAAGGCACTGGTAATGGCAGATGGACGAAATGAGTGTAAAATGGTAAACGGTAAAATGGTAGACGGCCGAAGTGCGAGGGTCCTGTGTTCGGGCCCGGTCGAGCGGCTGTCCATCCGACGGTCTGGAGTTTTGGTCATTTTTCGCCAGATGTAAGGTGAATACGCGTTAGAACCCCCTAGAAAGTCATCCGACAAAGGCACCCCCAACCCTAGGCAGATACCCCTCTTGAAGGTTTGCATTCACAGAATACACGAATGAATGATGCGGCTGTCTTGCAGACCGGGCAATAATGCGATCCGTGCTTTGTGCGTTTTTGTAAGTCCGTTATGAGTACGTGAGACTTCTGAATGAGTGTGCATGTCTTAGTTTAGAATACAATAACTAAGTATGTGAATGTGTGGCCATATAATTCTGCTGAATACTTCAAAATCTGCCAAGATGTTATAGTGAAATATAATAATGGTGAATAAATCGAAATAAATAATGGGTGAAAAAATCGTATGGGTGAATAAATCCTGGTGAATAAATCGTATTACCTGACAAGCCAGGCTCTCAGGACAAAATGTATGGTACTTGTGGGTTCGAATCCCTCACTTGGCTTCTTCTTTTTTTTTTCTTTTGTTTGTTTGAGTTGAACATTATGGTAAAAAAGCGTGCATCTATATTTAATATGAAACACAAACATATCATATTCATCGTCGATATAATTGGCTAACTAAGGGAACGAATCATCCCTTTCCCAACAGTTAATTTATTAATTGAGGCAAAACACACCAAGGCTGCCTGCCATGCCTTCGGCGGAGGACTGTTATGGTTTGTTTGTTTGTGGGATTACGGAGAATTATGTACACTAGGGATCTAGGTCGAGGGGAGATGCCCTCCTTGGGTGTCCTAAACCCTAAGGTGTCCCCTCTAAGGTGTCCTAAACCCTATTTACGCTAAGTTTAGAAGAAAACCACGAAAATCTCCGAATGGATAGGTCGGTAGAGTTACACCCTTTTGCCCACCTTTTGGTCACGCCCTTTCGGCCATCTTAGTTTGAGATAGTCAGAGTAAGATGGTCACACCCCCTACGTCATGTGACTTTTAGAGGGCAAATGGGTGTGACCAAAATGTCACCGCCGCAGGCAGTCTCTCTGGCCAGCCACGTGGAACACTCGTTTTCGACTCTTTGTTGAATCTATTTAAATAGAATGCTTACTTGTGCCAGATAACTTATTTTCCAGGATTTACATTTCCAAGGTATAGTGGAATTTAAAATATTAGTACTGAGCATAAATGCTGAAATGTTTACATAGCTATAGTATTTACATTCTGAAGAATAAATACTGAAGACATTTCAGGATTTAGTATTACTTTCATTCCCATGTTCAAGTCTTCTTTTCTTTTATCAGTACATTTTCACCTCATCAATTGGCAATGCTCCTTGCAAGTTTTTTTAAATTGTGAAACTCTCATCACAAAGTTTGTAAAAATGCATCTTAACCTTAAAATGCATATATATATATTTTTTAATGAGCTGAAAATGAAATTGTACCTTCATTTAGGCTTATTCATGCTAGAAAAATATATTTTTTTTTAAAATTCTAGCCTGTAGTTTCCTTGAAAAATCAAGGAAAATGTTCAGATTCGAAAATTTAGAATGTCCAAACTGTATTATTCACTAAACAAAGGAGAGTAATTTAGCTTAATTCTACTTTAATGAGTCCTACACTACTAATATTTACTAGTTTTGTATTTATTTTCATTCAGCAATAAAAATTAGAAGCAAATAAAAATTCGGGCAAAATTTTATCAGTAAACTGCATACACATGCTATTATTTCATGCTTCTTTGCTCAAAAAGTAACGTTGCAGTGTATTTTTAAAAACTAAAATTATTTCCATAATGGTCTTATATTTATTTTAAATGTGCATTTTAGACGATAACTGCAAAAATTTCTTTTTATTGCGTAAAAATAGTCCATTGGCTACAGTATGCAATGTAAGGTTAAAAGGTAAAGAACTAATAAACCAGTCAATCTAAATCACAAAAATCAATGAAAGATATATACAGCGGTAGAGTAGGGTACAGTGGGAAAATTTTACATTTATCATAAAAATAATTTCCTTCCTTTTTATTGAATTAAAAAAGAATATACATAGAAAAGTAATTTGCCAACACATTGTAATTTTTTCAGTTTATCTTTATTTCATTCTTTGAAAAAAAGTTAACTTTAAATTGTCAAATTGTGACATTACACGGGGAACACATAATTTTTATAATTAAATACAGTTTGAGGTATTCAAGACAAAACATATGAAAGCAGCATTTAAGTGACAAAACTTAAATAAAATTATAATGGTGAAACACATTTGAGCGTTGTAAAATTCTTTGCTGAATGATGATCGATGTCCCGTAGTGGCCTAGTCGCTAAGCTGGGTGGACATAAGAGCAACTAAAATGAAGTGACGCCGACCTTGGTGAGCGTGTGAAATTGACAAACGTTCTCGGCAGGACTTCTGTGGGACTCCTCTCTTGTTAGTTTGTATTAAATTCTCAAGCGCTTTTTGCAAACTTTAAAAGTTGGAGCTACCCAATTTTTGCAGCAAGACCTTCAATTTTATAAACAGCTCTTTCTTTTTAATTGAGAAGGAGAGAAGTGTATGTGAACGACATTTCAGCCTCACCCCGATATGTTAAGAATTTTTGAATATCTTCTCTCACAGTGCACCTTCAATTCAAATATCGCATACATGCCGACATGCAATAAATTGCCAAAATAAAATTACTATGAAAAACTTCATGCACTAATTAAGAATTAACAAGAGATAAGGTTTCTTTTTACTCAATTTTTTTTATAACTGCTCTGTGGGCGTCGACTGCATAGGGCAAGGGGAAGCAGGCACTTGCCCCTCCCCTCTGGATTTTTAATGCCTTTTTTTTGCCTGATTTTAGGTCTTTCTAACATGGTAACCATATGATGAAGTAACCTTTGTCCCCCTTCCCCTCAGAAAATATTCTGCCGAAACCCATGGGACAGGGGTACATATAACAAAATTGAAACTTTTTAATCACGTTATCTGGCCAACTTGTTTGCAAAAATATAAAATAATGCTACCCTTGCAACGGAAACAGATTCCCTAATTATGAAAATTGTCATTCTTTTACAGCATCAGTGTATATTTTATTCTAAAATAAACATTTTTTTTTTTTTTTTTTTTTTTTTTTTTTAGGGATAAGAAAAAGAACACGGAGAAAAGATATTTTTCATTTGCGTTTTACAACAGACGCATCACTGCATTCAAGTGGGAAAATTTTTGAACACATCCCGATGTAAGAATGGTAGTTTATTGAATACTCAAATAAATATGCATATAATTTCTCAGTGTTATGTTAGAAAGAATGAAAAATAAATGCTAATGTGTTAACCAACTGATCCAGAACGTTTATTCCTCCCACTTTAAGCACATTGGCACTGCTGGGATAAAAGAAATTAAATAGTTATAACAAATAAAATTTGCGATCACTTTTTTTTTTAACTTAGAATATTGCATCTTTTAACATTTACAATATTTTAATTTGATAAACTTACTTTTGTAACCTGTGATATTTAAAAACAAAATTCCTTAATAAATAAAACTGTCTACATTTTAATAAATGTTCAAAATTTGACTGTTATATGATTTCAAATACAGTGGATCTTCTCAAATCTGAAATCGTTGGGATGCTACCTATGTATATATTCCGGATTGCAAAAATTTCCGAAATTTAGAAATTTTGTTACACGAATTACAAAAAAATCACAATATTAAAAAAAAGACCTACCTTCCTTGATTTTTTTTTTTTTTACTATGTTAATTAAAAAAAAAACTCAAATTAGGTTTACACATTAAAAAAATAGAAAACATTGAAAAGGGAAGTACTTAAAAATTGAAATAAACCTTTATTTTCGTACGTTTTATTGCAGAGGCGGAGCTACATAAAATCGCAGACGTATTATCAGCAGAGCTGCACAGTTCTCGTCATGTGACGTGAGTACTTCGTCAATTTGGTATTAAAATGCTTAGATATTTGTACTAAGTGAATCCAAAATTTAAAAATTCAAAAAACATAGTTTGAAATCCAATGAAATGTATTTTTGATTTTAGATTATTTAAAAGGTATTCCTTACCACCCAGTATGGTAAATTTTTATATCTTTAGTACGGACTTAATTATTAACAAAAGGCAATTTCTTCATCTTTATCCTTATAATTCGCTATGCTTCGTTAAACATACATAAAAAAATATTTTTAAAGACAACACTCTCGCGTCTTATTCTTTAACTGTAGTGCCTCACCATGGCACAGTGGTTATGCCACTGAAAACAGTAGACGGCCGAAGTGTGAAGGTCCCGGCTTCGTGTCCCATCGCGCGGCTCTCGATCTAATGGTCTGGAGTTTTGGTAGGTTTCCTCCAGATGTTACGTAAATACGCCTTAAAAAGTCCTCGTACCAAGGCACCCCCCACCATTGGCAGATCGCTTTAGTGTAGCAAGGCCATAATCATTATCTTTCACTACAACGTCCCACAATTTCTTTTTCTTTAAACTTTAGATTTAATGTACAGATATAAAGTATAACGTAACTTATTGCAAAAAGAGTATAAAAAATTCTATCTTTTAAAGTAAATTCTTCAGTACTCTGTTAGATGTTTTCAATTGTTATGTATTCAATCCTTATATGTTTTTAAGCACAAATATAACTTTACAATTATTCCTAAATAATCGTAAAAAAATATTCATCTTCATTTACAGAAACAACTGGATAATGTGTCGGTTTGTAATCGGGTATCTAGTCCTTGGACTACTCCTATTTTGCATGAAGGAAAATGTTATTTAGAAAGATCTTGTTATTTAGAAGAGAGCTTGTTATTTAGAAAGATCTTTATTGTTTCAATAAAACCGATTATTCTAAATAACACATATAAATAAAAAAATAAATAGTATGAAACGTTTAGGGTATTAGAAAGGTTTAAAACCCTCTTCAGCTGTGAAACGTTCCTCTTTTTACGTGAGCAGAAAGTGAGAGAGCTGAATCACACAATTGAAGAATTGCGCATTCTTTGCACCACCCGAAAGGGTTAAGATATTTATGAGTAAATTATCATATAGATCCCATAAATTTATGGCCGCATAGTGAATCAGTATTGATAAATTAAGCCACTAGCTCTTAAGTATCAACAAAGCTCTTTCGCAAAGTACAGGGAATACTGAGTAACATTCCAGAGTTAATGAAAACAGGAACTGATCACAGAATTCCTTGCCCGTGCAAAAACTTTCTCGACAACCAGAAAAATATCCCTGCATTCAGCAATTGGTTTTCAAAGATGAGTTCTGCAAGTCACAATCTGTACCAACTAAGAGAAAAGGTGTTTTCTGTTAAAAACTGCTGTGATGCTTTTATAGCTGCAGCAAGAATTCGCAAATGAGATCAGATGAGAAGTTTCTCGCGAAGCGAAGCTTCTACTACAAAGTATACCTCCTTGAGGCACTACTATGAGACGGATATTTCGTGGCTTTTTGCATTATTCTATAATTATCGGTACTGTGCCAAAAAAATATTCATGACATTTAGAATGTTAAATAGAGAAAAAAGAAAGGTTTTGGGACGATTCTTAAATCTTTGAAACTTTACATAGAAGGTAGTCCTCTACTAATAAAATACCTCTTAATATGTATCATTTTACTCAAAACGTAGGTTGTACTAGAAATACTTTATGAAGTAATAATTTAAAATCGTTTAAAACATAACTTATAAAAATTATCTGAGTTACATTTATACAGTAAGTTTTTTTTTTTTTTTTTTTTTGCTGGTTGGTTTCATTTATCTTGGTTAAACAGTGATTGTGATTGTGATTGTGTGTGATTACAGCAACGCTACACTAGGGCGATCTGCCAAGGGAAGGGGTGCCTTGGTAGGAGGACTTTCTAAGGGGTTCTAACGCGTATTCACGTTTCATCTGGAGAAAACCTACCAAAACTCCAGACCGTTAGATCGACAGCTGCGCGATGGGACCCGAAGGTTAAACAGTGGTTTGTCACTGAAAAGGGTAGGCGGCCGAAGTGGGAAAGTCCCGGGTTCGGGTCCCATAGCGTGGCTGTCGTTCTAACGGTCTGGAGTTTTGGTAAGTTTTCTCCAGATGTAACGTGAATACTCGTTAGAACCACCTAGAAAGCCCTCCTACCAAGTCACCCCATCCTTGGCCGATCATCCTAGTGTACCGTTGCCATAATCACACACGCAAACGTATCTTGGTTAAAGCCAATATAAAGTACAATTCTTAAGTTTTAGTTTAATAAACCAGTTCTTGATTCCATTGAGACATTAAAATAATGCAAACAAAACATAATTCAAAGAAAATACGAATAAGAAATTATTAAATTCTAAAAGTAAAAAAGAATTATACACATCTAAAAATAGTTAGTTTACAGTTCATAACAAATTAGCAAATATGCTTGTTTGCTAGATTGTCTTTAATGCTGTATTAATAAAATAGAACAATAAGTTCTGCTGGTGGAGACTCATTCTCAGAAATAACTTGGATTATATACTGTTATGTTTGGTTCACTTAAACGTCACGGTTTTTTCCCTATACTTATTTAGAATGTATTTATTGTTTAGTGCGTACAAAAACATTTATAAAAATCGATTAAAAAAGTTATGTGATGCTACAAATAAAAATTTTAGTAATGTGGGGGGGGGGGAGAAGCCTGATAAAGATGCTCACAAAAAAGGCGGAAATGAAACGATGAAATGCAAAAGGTAAAAGTAACTTACATTGAATTCACGAGTGAAATACAAGCTTAGTATTTCTTTTAAATGTTTTTTTGCCCCCTCTTAGACAACTTTTCCTTTTGGAATGTATATTTAAAATTCTCATATAAGTGATATGCTAAATATCAATATCAATCATATAGTTGATATGATATAATAAGTCCACCTTATAAACAGGCTTTTTATCATCCTGTCGTCGACCCAGGTGTCAGCCTGATACCTGGGTCTTCATCCTACAGCTTCATCACTCAGATTTTTTTTTCTTTTTTAAATCTAGGCACCAGCGTTTTCCCTGAGCTGATCTGACGAAACACACACACACACACACACACACAATCACCAAATAATACAATAAATCTTCGTTTGCACCTTTTGGCTTCACCATGCACAGTGATTATGTCACTGAAAGTAGTAGCTGGCCGAAGTGTGAAGGTCCCGGGTTCGGGTCCCATCGCGTGGCTGTCGATCTAACGGTCTGCAGTTTTGGTAGGTTTCTGTGACGCGAATACGCGTGAGAGCCCCTTAGAAAGTCCTCCTACCAAGACATCCCCATGTTTGGAAGATCGATCTAGTGGAGCTTTGCCATAGTCACGCAAGCATCTTCGGGCCTTTTTGTTTACAAATTCATCAATTAAATTAGTGTAATTGAGTGAACTCGCAATATCATTTTCTATTGATATCAAAGACAGACCAACTAATCTTTCTGCTTTAAAAAAATGCTCTTTCTTGAACACACATGTAAACTCACAAACAAGCAAAAAAAAAAAAATCCAGAACCTTCACATTTCAGCCATTTAGCATTGTGAGTGATTTATTCACTCGGCCAGGGATGGTTCTCTCCGAAACCTCACGTAAATATGGGCTACGATCCTTTAAAACGTCCTACATGGAGGGCATTCCCCCTTTAGGCCTAGGACCTAACGCACCTAGGCCTAGGACATGGAGGGCATTCCCCCTTTAGGCCTAGGGCCGTCAATCGGCCTTAATCCACAAACAGACACTCGGACATGTAGGGGCCTTAACAGTCTGGGGTTTTGGTCGGTTTTCGCCAGATGTAACGTGAATACACCTTAGAACACTTTAAAATGTCTTCCAACTAAGGCATCGCAACTCTCCCAGCCCCGCAGACAGATGCCGCTCGTCTAGACTTGCCATTACACCAAACTATAAATTATAAAAATCAATGCATTTTAAAATGTTTGAAGTTCGGAAAATTTTTGTTATACTGTAGTTTAAAAGTAAAAAAAAATAAAGTAATTAAACACGCTACAAAACAATTAACCCTCTCGTCACCCTGAACCTCATATGAGGCTCCTACTTCAAATAGCAATATTTAGAAAGAAAACAATTGAATGTAGTTATTTTTTTCTTTCAGTGATATCAATATCATTAATTCATGTAGAAAGTATATGAGGCTCTTAACTAGATGCATAAATCGTGCCTAGATTGCAGTACTAGTCAATTTAGATCATTTTAAAATTAAGAAAATATACGTTGCTTTTTTACCGTTTTTTTTTCTTTTTAAGGTTTAGTTTTTTTCTTATTCCTCAACCTTTACCTAATATGTGCATCCTTTTAAATTAATTTTAGCATAACAAAATGCTTCGAAAATGCAGAAATTAATATTAGAAAAATCTAATATTAATCGACATTAGAAAAAAATATTTTTGCATGATTTATAATAGTATTTCAGATGCATTAAATGCTAGACAGATTTTTTTCTCTGATTTTTCATAATCCGGTGACGAGAGGGTTAAGTTACTAGTAATGAAGGAATTCATTTAGTTGCCGTTGCATAGTTTACTATTGTTAACACGAACTTACATTCATCGAAACAATGCGGCTGAGTAATGAGTGAGAGCAATTGATATTTATATTTAAATGGACTCTTCCGATATTTCGGTTAATTATTTCACGAGGCTTAAGGAATTATTTGTTTATGTGTGTTAAGGCAAACCTGCACGTGGGGTATCTGCCTAGGTAGGAGGACTTTCTAAGGGGTTCTAGCGCGTATTCACGTTACATCTGGAGAAAACCTATCAAATCTCCAGATCGTTAGGTCGACGACCGCGCGATGGGACCCGAAACCGAAACCTTCACACTTCGGCCGTCTATAATTTTCAGTGATATAACCACTGTGCCATGGCGAGGCAAAGAGACTTAGGGAATACCTGAATATAAGATGATTTATTTTACTGTACATAACAATGGTTTTTTATTTTTTTTTTGGTTGTTTACACAACCTATGATGTGTATAAAACATGAATTATTTGTATTCAGTGTATTAATAATTTTTTGATAGAATCTCTTTGAGAAAATCAGTAACCCTTTCAGGATACGGGAAAAACCCCACAAATGTTGCTTAAGAGATAAAAATACAGAAAACATCGAACAATTTCGTTAGGCGAGCTGTGCCGGGATGGCCGAGTGGTTAAGGCTCCTGACTTGAAATCCGCGACCCGAATGGTTGCGCATGTGTGTGTATGTATGTCTTGAGTGTACGTGTCTGCTGAATGGGTGTGTGTTTGTAAATGTCAAGCTAATGTGCCTGTTGAAAGCTTCAAATTCTAAAAAATCGTTGATTCTTCTAAACATACATCTATAACATAATACGAACCGTATTCTGATGAGTAAGCTGTGTTATCTCTCCGAGCGAGGATATCAGGTATTTGTGGGTTCGAATCCCACTCCCGACTTGTTTTTTGTAATCTTAAGTTGTCCTTTTAATCTATGTTACTTTAAGGTAAAGCTAGTACTTTTGTTTAAGATAAAATACCATGATATTATACTCATCGTCCGTATGTAGTAAGGCAGTTGGGTATCGAATTTCCCTTCTCACGTTACTACATGTACTCGAAAGCACAGTCGTTTTTTTATATTAAATTCAAACACATAAATTTTGATTTGATTTTGTGGGATTATTGCTGATTAGCTACTCTAGAAATCTGTGTTGAGGAGGGGTCGTCCTTTCTTGGGGTCTTTTTCAGGGGTGTTAACCCGTATAACACTAAGGGCAAATGATAAATTTATTTGCGTGGACTCTTCTGTAATTGTAGCTAATTAATTTACGAAACTTAGTACCTCACAGTTTAGAGGATGATTTATTTTACTGTACATAACAGTGTTTTTTTTGTTTGTTTGTTTACACAACGTATGATATGTTTAAAACGTGAAATTTTATGTAATTAATAGAGTCATAATTTTGGGATAGAAACTCTTTGAGAAAAGCTATAACCTGATTTGGATGTGATAGAAAAGAATGTCGCTTAACACATAAAACTGATGAAAATAAACTATTCAGATTGGCGAGGT
>JAWZYV010018286.1:45000-59236 GCA_038373885.1 Cheiracanthium punctorium | reverse complement strand
TAATGAAAATTGCTAGTATGTATGTTATTTCGAAAAGAAGAATTATTATTCAAGGAAAACCTTCGAAAGCTCAAGAAGGATGGCTTCAAAATGCATAATGTATAGCTTGATCCTACCGAGGGTCTATGATTACTAGAATGGCAAGATTCGTCTGGAAGACACTAAAACGCTTCCGAAAGATATTTCCCTCGCCACTGGGTCCCCAATTCCTCCCTCCCTATTGTTCGAAGGCTTCGGCATAAGCGTACTGTCGGTTTCAGAAAGCGCAGCAAACGATGTACATACGTGGAGTCGATCCTCCATCCTTCTGAACAGGCGGGCCAGAGTTTCATTCATCTCGACAATTTAAATTCACGGAACCATTGACAGTCAGCAGAGTGAGCTTCGCTGCCTTGCAAACTCCGAGAAATAAAATAACGCGAACATACGAGTATAGTTACCTTCCTTTCGTCTCGCACCATCCCAAGCGCAGAAAAAACACCGGCGCACAAATGTCAGGCAATTCTAAAAGCAAGCGTTCACATGCCACTCGTCAAAACCACCATCCTCCGGAGGGAAAAAAAAAACAAGTCGGAAGTGGGGGATGTTCGCAGTGGCATGGCGTAAGGGGGGGGCTCCCATACCCAGGCATGTGCCCCCCCTGGATCCCCTGCTGCTGCCTACTTTGATTATTAGAATAATTCGTTAAAACACAAAAGATTAAAATTTACCCTTGCCATGGGTATACTAAACCAAAGGGAAAACAATCATCAGAAACTCGACAACGTTCATACGTGTCGATCACTCATCCCCTCAGAAATGCGAAATTCATTCATCTCGACAATTTAAATTCACGGAACCATTGACAGTCAGCAGAGTGAGCTTCGCTGCCTTGCAAACTCCGAGAAATAAAATAACGCGAACATACGAGTATAGTTACCTTCCTTTCGTCTCGCACCATCCCCAAGCGCAGAAAAAACACCGGCGCACAAATGTCAGGCAATTCTAAAAGCAAGCGTTCACATGCCACTCGTCAAAACCACCATCCTCCGGAGGGAAAAAAAAACAAGTCGGAAGTGGGGGATGTTCGCAGTGGCATGGCGTAAGGGGGGGGGCTCCCATCCCCAAGTGTATGCCTCCCCCCCTGGATCCCGTGATTATTACTTTGATTATTAGAATAATTCTTTAAAACACAAAAGATTAAAATTTACCCTTGCCATGGGTATACTAAACCAAAACCTATTAATACAGGGAAAACAATCATCAGAAACTCGACAAGGTTAATACATATCGATCACTCATGTCCTCGGAAATGTGAAATTCATTCATTTTGACAATTTAAATTAATGGCACCATTCACAGTCAGTAGAGTGAGCATCGCTGCCTTGCAAACTCCGAGAAATAAAATAAAATAACTCGAGCATCCCAGTAGTTACCTTCGTTTCGTCTCCCACCATCCCCAAGCGCAGAAAAAACACTCGCGCATTCTTTTTTCATTTACTTTTTATTAAAATTGGCTTAAGGAAAAAAATTAACTAAAATTCATTGAAAAGCAGTGCTAACCAGTCTGCGATAAAATTTTCTTAGTCTCCATTTCAAAGAGTACACTTCGAATATGAACGATTTTCTGTTGATTCACGCTTGTACAGTCGGTAGAGCATGCGGCTCGAGAACTGGCAGTCTTGCGTTCGAATCTGCCTTCTGCCGAGTGAGGCAGGGGGGGGGGGGGCTGGGGGGGGCGGGGGGGAGGGAGGGGGGGGGTGGGTACGGCTAAAGGACAAAAAATACATCCACACATCACTCATCAAAATTTAAATTCCAGTGGAAAAAAAAAAAAAATAAAAAAAAAAACTCAACAATGTTCATGCGTTCTTCCAAAAATGAATAACATTTAATATGATAAAACTGTTTACATTGCACATTAAATTTTAATGTACATTAAATTTTAATGGGGGTACGGCTAAGGACAAAAAATACATCCACACATTCACTCATCAAAATCTAAATTCCAGAAGAAAAAAAAAAAAAAAAAAATGTTCATTGCGTTCTGCTAAAAATGAATAACATTTAATATGGTAAAACTGTTTACATTGTACATTAAATTTTAATGTTTGTCTGCCATTCAAGAATTAATTAAGTGATGATACTTTGATCCCGTGTGTGCCTTTTGTTTTGGATTAAATCTCTTCTGGAAACGCGTGGAAACTTTTTGCTTTTAAACGATTTTGCATCAGCTCTGGAATTTTTAGACTGCCGCATTGAGCCTCGAACCCACGACTCAATGCATGCCTCAAACCCAGGCCGCATTGAGCCACTAACCCACGAATGTGACAGTCGTGTGTTCGATTCCCAGCTGTGGAATTTTTCGCATAGATGGTAAAAAATAAAATCAGCCTAAACACTCGATATTGCCTAATAACTTGAAAGGTTGAGGACGGCTAAGGACAAAAAATACATCCACACATCACTCATGAAAATTTAAATTCCAGTGGAAAAAAAAAAAAAAAAACTCACAATGTTCATGCGTTCTTCTAAAAATGAATAACATTTAATATGGTAAAACTGTTTACATTGTACATTAAATTTTAATGTTTGTCTGCCATTCAAGAATTAATTAAGTGATGATACTTTGATCCCGTGTGTGCCTTTTCTTTTGGATTAAATCTCTTCTGGAAACTTTTTGCTTTTAAACGATTTTGCATCAGCTCTGGAATTTTTAGACTGCCGCATTGAGCCTCGAACCCACGACTCAATGCATGCATCGAACCCAGGCCCGCAATGAGCCACTAACCACGAATGTGGCAGTCGTGTGTTCGATTCCCAGCTGTGGAATTTTTTCGCATAGATGGTAAAAAATAAAATCAGCCTAAACACTCGATATTGCCTAATAACTTGAAAGGTTGAGGACGGCTAAGGACAAAAAATACATCCACACATCACTCATCAAAATTTAAATTCCAGTGGAAAAAAAAAAAAAAAAAAAAAAAAAAAAACAACAATGTTCATGCGTTCTTCTAAAAATGAATAACATTTAATATGATAAAACTGTTTACATTGCACATTAAATTTTAATGGGGGTACGGCTAAGGACAAAAAATACATCCACACATTACTCATCAAAATCTAAATTCCAGTGGAAAAGAAAAAAAAAAAAAAAAATCAACAATGTTCATGCGTTCTTCTAAAAATCAATAACATTTAATATGGTAAAACTGTTTACATTGTACATTAAATTTTAATGTTTGTCTGCCATTCAAGAATTAATTAAGTGATGATACTTTGATCCCATGTGTGCCTTTTGTTTTGGATTAAATCTTTTCTGGAAAGCTGGACTTTTTGCTTTTAAACGATTTTGCATCAGCTCTGGAATTTTTAGACTGCCGCATTGAGCCTCGAACCCACGACTCAATGCATGCCTCGAACCCAGGCCGCATTGAGCCACTAACCCACGAATGTGGCAGTCGTGTGTTCGATTCCCAGTTGTGGAATTTTTCGCATAGATGGTAAAAAATAAAATCAGCCTAAATACTCGATATTGCCTAATAACTTGAAAGGTTGATAGAAACACTTTCTAAAATATGTATAAATTCCGCAGCGTAACGGAGTTGTCACGAATTAATTGTTTCATCTGTTCCATCTGTGGTTTGCAGAGGAAGATGATAAATGTCAACGGTTCTAATGCGAGAAATTTCATCTGGGAATCGTCCCAGAGTAGCTCAGTCGTAGAGCGCGTAGCAGCACGTACAGCACGTTATGCGGCATACATGGGTTCGATTCCTAGCTCTGGAATTTTTGGACTGCCGCATTGAGTCTCGAACACACGACTCAATGCATGCCTCGAACCCACGCCGCATTGAGCCTCTAACCCAGGAATGCTTCAGTCGTGGGTTCGATTCCCAGCTCGAATTTTTCGCATAGTTGGTAAAAAATAAAATCAGCCTAAACACTCCAAATTGCCTAATAAATTTGCACGTTTTATGATTACATTAGCATAGTTAGAGTGTCGGCTATCAAAACCAGTTATAAATTGATTCATTAGGGTTTTTTGGGGGGGGGGTGTCATAACCCTCATGATGAATTTTTTGGCATACAAAATGTATATTCTTTGTTACATTATCAAACACACGTGTACATATATATGAGTTGTAGTAGCCGTAACCCTCCCTATGAAAAATTTCTGGCTACGCCCATGATTACAATAGCTTAGTTACAATATCAGCTATCAAAATAAGTTACAAATTCAGTTATAAAAAATTTTAAAAAATACATGTAATGGAACATAAATTTAAATTTTAAAATAGCTTTTTACCTTATATGATTACACTAGCTGCGTGCCCGCCCATTCTTCGAACAGTAAGAAACGGAAATTTTCCTCACATGTGTAATTCGAATTAATTCCAGGGATGTGGAATCTAGAAAAGAAAAAATATTTTAATCTTGACTTAAAGTTTGCATCATATGTACTAACATGAGATCATTGCAATATAATGACACAAAAAATATTATGTCAGCGGCATTCGCTATCCAAAAAGTGAAAAGTTTCACCGTTTCAGTGAACTTCTCACTTTGAAAAATGTCTCATTTCCACTTAATGCTGTTTTTTTAGGGTCACGTTTCAGTAATAAATACTTCAGACACTACATAAAACAGACACTTTTTAAAAAAAATTTTAAATTACATCACCCTCTCTTGCAGCCCTTTACAAAAAGAAAAGAGATAAGACTGCGCTATTAATGAATGTCATTTTATCTCTCATCACCCTTTATTGAAAAAATGCGACATGCGACATAATTTTACATGCATTTAAATACTATTAGTTCACAACAGCTTTAATCTATTGTTACAATATTTTGTAAGCTATAGAATATGCATCACATGTATTTTCCCTAAATAGGTTACATTCATTAAAATTCCAACATAGGGTTACCAGGCAAAATACGCAAAAGATGAGCGATAAAATGACAAAGTCAATTAATATCGTTTTAATATGGCAATAATGAAACTAAAAAATTTGTGGGGTTCAGGGGGATCTACCCCTGACGAGGCTCGAACTGCCAAGTTTTTTTTTTTATAGAGGCTTTAAAATTGTTTTTCTAGATTATGCAGTTTAATTTCTCTTTTCACAAATAAATCAAGTATCTATAAGCGGAAATCAAGCGAAGCAAAGAAATTGTCTGTGTAGACATAAGAATATCTATGTACAGAAAACGAAATCTTTGGAATGGGAAAGTTTTTTCACGATTTCAGAAGAGCGCTGGTTGTAATTGCTTCACAACTGACTTCTAGTCGTATAATAAACAGCAGTATTTGGCACATTTTGGCTTCAAGTATAAGGCAATAAACAACAGATGTTCTGTTGGGGTCTGACCCGCAGTAATCTCCTGCATCCGGAAACTAGCGCGTTACGGCGCGGAAAGGCGATAACTGTCAAACCGCGCCGCAGGAAAATACTTTGGCACCTGGCTCGCGCTGAAGGAAGAGGATTACGCTTGCACTCGCAGTTGGTGTGCATGTAGGATGGCTTAGCTCCAGCGACCGACCAAATGTGGCATGCTTAATTCTTTATCGTTTCAGTGTGTAACATAAATTCGTAGAAGTTTTAAAATAAATATGGTTTAAGTGTTGATATGTGTAATGTTTAATTATTTAATAATTTTGTATTAGCAACCTTCTAAAGACTCACTTTTCGTATTGCATTTAATTGAGCCGTAATGTAACGGCCATCCTTTCTCAGCTGACAGTTCTCTCTCCTACGCTGATATTTTGTTCTCTTCTAGAAAATTCAGCGATCTCTTGGCGGAGACCGTGGCTTAGCTTGGTGACATCATCGCGGGCACGGAGCAGCCTGAATGTAGCTTCACGAGATTCCTGAAAAGAAGAAAGGAGGGTAAATAAAGGCTGTAAAATAACTGAAATAAAATAATACTGTGTAATCTAGGAAAACTATTTCAGACGATTTGGGATTTGCAATTGTCCCTTCAAAGCCTGATGACAGTGACTTATGTCACTCAAACGACACACTTTATTACTCTCGGAAATAAAATGGATCGGAAAGTACCGAAAAAATCTCTCTAAAATTAGGGAGACGAGTAGATTTTTATTCTTTAAATGTAGTGCAGATTTCTTTCTACATATTTATGAAAAAGTACAAGAAGATCGTAAAAGCAGTGTAGATGATATTTTGATTTTTAATCTTCTAAAGGGTTTTGTCTGTTGAAATTATTTCCTTTTTACGGTAACCTCTACCCGCGATCCCACTAGAGGAAGCAGTGATCGGAACCCAGACCAGCGCGTCGGAGAAGAATCAGTGGGGTAAAGCTAACCTGTTTCAGCACCGGCTAAACCGACCTCAATTTCCTTATTAGTGGGTGAACAATCCAACACAATACGAATTCTGCTTCATAATGATAGGAAATCCAGAATTTGAAGGGTTATAAACACTTAGGAGTCGTTTTTCCAGATAACGTCGTTTAACTTTTTTTTCATTAAAAATGATCGTCTGCTTGAAGCATCAATACAAGAGGGGTTAAATGCAAACCGAAATCTGTCGAAAAAAGTTAAACGACGTTATCTGGAAAAAACAATTTTAAACGAATTGGAATCTCAGTTTTCTCTTCAAAGCCTGTAAACCATGATTGGAGTATGATGTCATTGTCACTCGAAACAGCTTCACTCGAAACAGCGCGTTGTCGAGCAAACAATACACCTTTTTTTTTTTTTTTTTTTTTTTTTAAATTTACTTTCGGAAATAAAATGGTGCTGAAAAAAAACGAAAAAAAACTTTAAAATAGGGAAATGGGTAGATTTTGAGATTTTTAAAGTAGCGCAGACTTCTTTCTACATTTTTATACGTAATTTTGATATACTTGAAGCGGATAGCACAAACTGTGCAGATGTTCTTTCCGCTTTTTTTTTTTCTCTAAAGAGTAATGGCAGTAAGTTTTATCTTCTAGTGGTTGTCCGGAATCGTTATGAGTGAATGATTGATTCAGTGATAAGCGTAAGATCAATTCAAAAAATTACAAAATCTTCAATATTCTCATTAGTAGTTACGTACAATCCCGGCGGTCATTTTGACGAAACAATTTTTGCTTCAAATGTGCTGGCAAACTGTTGCCAAACATCAGTGGCGTATCCATAAATTTTTCATGGGGGGGGTTACGACTACTGCAACTCACATATATGCATACATGTCTGTGATAAGGGAGTGAAGAATATAAATTTTGTATGGCACAAAATTTCTCAAGGAGGCTAGTTATTTATTACGCCATCCAAAAACATTTACAATGGATATTATTTGATTATTTTTCATTTCGAAAGTTTAGAAACAGAAAAAAGTTCGAAATGGTTAAGGAGGTTATTGACGCGAACACCATGAAATTTGGTATACTCAAGTCTTTCGTCAAGGAGAAGATTTTTATGCTATACATTTTCCTCTAGCTCGCCGCTAGATGGTGCTGCAGGACGTCGAATTCTGTTCAACCGCTCGCTATGAAAAAACCGTTCGATCTAGCTTGACGAAAATTGGTACGTGGGGATATTTGAACACGGAGAATTTTTTTACACAATCCATTTTGCCAGAACTTGCCGCAAGGTGGCGCTGAAGAGCATCGAATTCTATTCCGTCGGACTCGCTTGCTGTGAAAATTAGTACACATGGATATTTGAGGACGTACAATACTTTTACACTTTCCGTTTTTCTGTAACTTGATGCTAGATTGCGCTGCAGAATGTCGACTTCTATTCTGTTTAACTTAAGGTGACCAGATTTTTGTAGTCAGAATCGGGGACATGTCCCCGATTCTGGCAACAAAACTGGGGACATTTACAATTAATGCAATAATTAACAGCAATTTAATTGAAAAACAATGCAATAATTAAAAAATTGTCCCCAGTTCCATTTTTACATTCTGGGGACAATTTGAAAAACGTCCTGAAAAATGGAGACTGTCCCCAGAAAAATGGGGACGTTTGGTCACCTTAGTTTAACTGCGTGCTATGAAAATACCGTTGAAGGCATTTTGACGAAAATATGTGCGCATGGATATTTGAACACGGAGAATATTTTTACACTATCCATTTTCCTCTAGCTCGCCGCTAGGTGGCGCTGCAGAAAGTCGAATTCTGTTCAACCGCTCGCTCTGAGAATACCGTTCTATCTATCTCGACAAAAATTGGTACGAAGGGATATTTGAACACGGAGAATATTTTTAAGCAATCCATTTTGCCATAACTTGCCGCAAGGTGGCGCTGAAGAGCATCGAATTCTATTCCGTCGGACCGCTTGCTGTGAAAATTAGTACACATGGATATTTGAGGACGTACAATACTTTTACACTTTCCGTTTTTCTGTAACTTGACGCTAGATTGCGCTGCAGAATGTCGACTTCTATTCCGTTCAACTGCGTGCTACGAAAATACCGTTCAAGCGATTTTGACGAAAATTTGTGCGCATGGATATTTGAACACGGAGAATATTTTTACACTATCCATTTTCCTCTAGCTCGCCGCTAGGTGGCGCTGCAGAACGTCGAATTCTGTTCAACCGCTCGCTGTGAGAATACCGTTCTATCTATCTTGACGAAAATTGGTACGTAGGGATATTTGAACACGGAGAATATTTTTACGCAATCCATTTTGCCATAACTTGCCGCAAGGTGGCGCTGAAGAGCGTCGGGTTCTATTCCGTCGGACCGCTTGCTGTGAAAATACCGTTCAACAGATTCCGATGAAAATTGGTACTGACGGATATTTTGCGCACGGAGAACGCTTTTGCGCTATCCGTTTTTCTGTAACTTGACGCTAGGTGGCGCTGCAGAACGACGATTTCTATTCCGTTCAACTGCGTGCTACGAAAATACCGTTCAAGCGATTTTGACGAAAATTTGTGCGCTTGGATATTGGAACACGGAGAATATTTTCACACTATCCATTTTTCCTCTAGGCGGCGCTGCAGAGCGTCGAATTCTGTTCAACCGCTCGCTGTGAAAAAAACGTTCGATCGATCTTGACGAAAATTCGTACCTAGGGATATTTAAACACGGAGAATATTTTTACGCAGTCCATTTTGCCATAAATTGCCGCAAGGTGACGCTGAAGAGCGTCGGGTTCTATTCCTTCGGACCGCTTGCTGTGAAAATACGTTCAACAGATTCCGATGAAAATTGGTACGAACGGATATTTGCGCACGGAGAACGCTTTTGCGCTATCCGTTTTTCTGTAACTTGACGCTAGGTGGCGCTGCAGAACGAAGATTTCTATTCCGTTCAACTGCGTGCTACGAAAATACCGTTCAAGGGATTTTGACGAAAATTTGTGCGCTTGGATATTGGAACACGGAGAATATTTTCACACTATCCATTTTCCTCTAGGCGGCGCTGCAGAGCGTCGATTTCTATTCCGTTCAACTGCGTGCTACGAAAATACCGTTCAAGCGATTTTGACGAAAATTTGTGCGCTTGGATATTGGAACACGGAGAATATTTTCACACTATCCATTTTCCTCTAGGCGGCGCTGCAGAGCGTCGAATTCTGTTCAACCGCTCGCTGTGACAAAACCGTTCGATCTATCTTGACGAAAATTCGTACCTAGGGATATTTAAACACGGAGAATATTTTTACGCAGTCCATTTTGCCATAAATTGCCGCAAGGTGGCGCTGAAGAGCGTCGGGTTCTATTCCGTTGGACCGCTTGCTGTGAAAATACCGTTTTTGATGAAAATTAGTACGCATGGACATTTGAGGACGTACGATAGTTTTAGATTAGCCGTTCCGCTTAAACTCGACGCTAGACGGCGCTGCAGCGCATAAACTTCTATGCCGTTGGACCGATCGGCATACAATTTTTTATAATTGCACATTTGAGAGAGGAGAATATATTCTCTGTTACTTTTGATCTTAATCACCACTAGGTGGCGCTGCAGCGCATCAACTTCGATACCGCTGGGCCGACCGCTATAAAAATTTTATACTGACACATTTGAGCATGGAGAATATACTCTGACTTCATTTAGATGTTACTCACTGCTAGGTGGCGCTGCAGCGCATCAACTTCGATACCGCTGGGCCGACCGCTATAAAAATTTTATACTGACACATTTGAGCATGGAGAATATACTCTGACTTCATTTAGATGTTACTCACTGCTAGGTGGCGCTGCAGCGCATCAACTTCGATACCGCTGCGCCGACCGCTATAAAAATTTTATACTGACACATTTGAGCATGGAGAATATACTCTGACTTCATTTAGATGTTACTCACTGCCTAGGTGGCGCTGCAGCGCATCAACTTCGATACCGCTGGGCCGACCGCTATAAAAATTTTCTACTGACATATTTGAGCATGGAGAATATACTCTGACTTCATTTAGATGTTACTCACTGCTAGGTGGCGCTGCAGCGCATCAACTTCGATACCGATGGGCCGACCGCTATAAAAATTTTATACTGACACATTTGAGCATGGAGAATATACTCTGACTTCATTTAGGTGTTACTCACTACTAGGTGGCGCTGCAGCGCATCAACTTCGATACCGCTGGGCCGACCGCTATAAAAATTTTATACTGACACATTTGAGCATGGAGAATATACTCTGACTTCATTTAGATGTTACTCACTGCTAGGTGGCGCTGCAGCGCATCAACTTCGATACCGCTGGGCCGACCGCTATAAAAATTTTATACTGACACATTTGAGCATGGAGAATATACTCTGACTTCATTTAGGTGTTACTCACTACTAGGTGGCGCTGCAGCGCATCAACTTCAGGACTATGCAGCGGATCGTCATGAAAATTCATAGCGGCGGATCTCTAAACCTTACTCTGCCCCTTTTAGAGTGTAGGGAAGGGCTTTAAGAGCCTTTGAACACCAGAACGCGCAAAAGAATTTCCCAAGAGAATTTCTGTGTGTTCGCGTGTTCCGATGGCTTCTGTTCGTGTTCAGAGGGCAAGTTTTAAAATCCTATGACGCTGGAAAAAGTTTCAAAGTTCCGAAAAAAAAAAAAAATTGCCGGATAACCGCGAAACTTTTCGAACGATGTCTTATAAGTGTGGGGAAGGGCTTTAAGAGCCTCTCAACACCAGAACGTGCGAAAAAATTTTAAGTGAATTTCTGCGTGTTAGCGTGCTCCGATTGCTTGCATTCGTGTTTAGAAGGCAGGTTTTAATCCTATGACGCTTGAAAAAGTTTCAAAGTTCCGAAAAAAAAGCGAAATTTTGTGTTCGCGTGTTCCGATGGCATTTCGGCAAAAAATTTCAAAGTCCCGAAAAAAAAAACATTGCCGGATAATCGCGAAACTTTTCGGACGATGCCGTTTAAGTGTGGGGAAGAGCTTCATGAACCTCTGAACACCAGAACGTGCGAAAAAATTTTGCGTAAATTTCTGTGTGTTAGCGTGCTCCGATGGATTGCGTTCGTGTTCAGAAGGCAGGTTTTAATCCTATGACGCTGTAAAAAGTTTCAAAGTTACGAAAAAAAAAAACTTTGCCGGATAATCGCGAAACTTTTCGGACGATGCCTTTTAAGTGTAGGGAAGGGCGTCGAGAGCCTCTAAACACCAAAACGTGTGAAAAAAAATTTAAGCGAGTTTATTTTATCAAAGTTCAAATATAGTAGTACGAAGAAAAAATTTTGGAAGGACAAAAGTGCGAGACCACGATACCTCGAAATTAATGCGGAAAACTCCGGTCAAACAGCATATGATTTTCGAGGATTACGATTTTGCGCATCGTGGACATATTTGGCACCGGAAGTATCGGCGGAAGTCGACGTCGTTTCCGGCGGCCATTTTTTGTTGATGCAGCACTTTCGCGTTACATGTGGAGCAGGTGGTGTCTGTGAGAAGACAAGAGGATTGGGGTTTCGGCCTCTTTTCCGATTGTTTTCTCATACGGCTTGCAGTTTCAACTAACGGTCACCGTATGGGAATTGCAAGTCGTCGACAAGTCGATCGAGACTTTCTGTCTCGAATTGAAAAGACTTTGAGTGTCCGGCGCCGCCGACTGGCGCTCCACTCCTGCCTGCCCCGCAATCTCAGTCTTCCACGGCGAATCTTCCAGAGTCTCGGACTGAGTGCCGCAGTCTCTGAAGGAGGAGCGTGTTGAGATGAAGGGTTTTCTGCCCCTGCGTCCGACGCACAAACCGCTCGACGCCCACGTACGCAAACCTCCCGGCGCTGATGCCGGCGGGGACGTCGTGAGTTTCGAACTGCTACCGAACGCGATGACGAGAATCTCTCGCACGTGGTGATAAAACGTGGATCCCGCCGTCGCTGCGGGGTCCGCGCCTCTCCCTTCGGAGAGGCGCGCCACGAGTTCGGGATTCGAGTCGGCTGCGATTCGAACCTTCTCTTTGACGGAGAAGATACCTGGTTGATCCTGCCAGTAGTCATATGCTTGTCTCAAAGATTAAGCCATGCATGTCTAAGTACATGCCGTATTAAGGCGAAACCGCGAATGGCTCATTAAATCAGTTATGGTTCCTTGGATCGTACCTTACTACTTGGATAACTGTGGCAATTCTAGAGCTAATACATGCAGCAGAGCTCCGACCTTCGGGGACGAGCGCTTTTATTAGACCAAAACCAATCGGACTTCGGTCCGTAAACTGTGGTGACTCTGTATAACTTTGGGCTGATCGCACGGGCCCGTCCCGGCGACGTATCTTTCAAGTGTCTGCCTTATCAACTTTCGATGGTAGGTTACGCGCCTACCATGGTCGTAACGGGTAACGGGGAATCAGGGTTCGATTCCGGAGAGGGAGCCTGAGAAACGGCTACCACATCCAAGGAAGGCAGCAGGCGCGCAAATTACCCACTCCCAGAACGGGGAGGTAGTGACGAAAAATAACAATACGGGACTCTTTTGAGACCCCGTAATTGGAATGAGTACACTCTAAATCCTTTAACGAGGATCCATTGGAGGGCAAGTCTAGTGCCAGCAGCCGCGGTAATTCTAGCTCCAATAGCGTATATTTAAAGTTGTTGCGGTTAAAAAGCTCGTAGTTGGATCTCAGTTCCAGACGGGCGGTCCACTTACCGGTGGTTACTGCTTGTTCTGAACAGCCAGCCGGTTTCTCTTGATGATCTTCACCGGTTGTCTTGGGTGACCGGCAAGTTTACTTTGAAAAAATTAGAGTGCTCAAAGCAGGCGCGACGCCTGAATAATGGTGCATGGAATAATGGAATAGGACCTCGGTTCTATTTTGTTGGTTTTCGGAACACGAGGTAATGATTAAGAGGGACAGACGGGGGCATTCGTATTGCGACGCTAGAGGTGAAATTCTTGGACCGTCGCAAGACGAACTACTGCGAAAGCATTTGCCAAGAATGTTTCCATTAATCAAGAACGAAAGTTAGAGGTTCGAAGGCGATCAGATACCGCCCTAGTTCTAACCATAAACGATGCCAGCCAGCGATCCGGCTGTGTTCCTCAAATGACACGCCGGGCAGCTTCCGGGAAACCAAAGCTTTTGGGTTCCGGGGGAAGTATGGTTGCAAAGCTGAAACTTAAAGGAATTGACGGAAGGGCACCACCAGGAATGGAGCCTGCGGCTTAATTTGACTCAACACGGGGAAACTTACCCGGCCCGGACACAGGAAGGATTGACAGATTAAGAGCTCTTTCTTGATTCTGTGGGTGGTGGTGCATGGCCGTTCTTAGTTGGTGGAGCGATTTGTCTGGTTAATTCCGATAACGAACGAGACTCTAGCCTACTAAATAGACGTCCCGGTCCACTCTGCCGGGCGTTCTTCTTAGAGGGACAAGCGGCGTTTAGCCGCACGAGACAGAGCAATAACAGGTCTGTGATGCCCTTAGATGTCCGGGGCCGCACGCGCGCTACATTGAAGGAATCAGCGTGTGCTTTCCCTGTCCGACAGGACTGGGTAACCCGTTGAACCTCCTTCGTGCTGGGGATAGGAAATTGTAATTGTTTTCCTTGAACGAGGAATTCCCAGTAAGCACGAGTCATCAGCTCGTGTTGATTACGTCCCTGCCCTTTGTACACACCGCCCGTCGCTACTACCGATTGAATGATTTAGTGAGGTCTTCGGACTGGCGCTCGGAGCGGCCTTCGGGTCGCGCCGGCGTGCCGGAAAGATGACCAAACTTGATCATTTAGAGGAAGTAAAAGTCGTAACAAGGTTTCCGTAGGTGAACCTGCGGAAGGATCATTACCGTGTCGTGCACCAGCACGAGAGCGAGTAAAAAAATCCAAACTCGGAGCCCCACGGCTCCGTTTCGAACGCACGGGG
>JAWZYV010018286.1:15000-37500 GCA_038373885.1 Cheiracanthium punctorium | reverse complement strand
ACACAGTTTTAAAATGGCAAATGTCTCTGGAAGAAAACCTTCCAAAACTCATGGCACGAACAAATACAAATTATTCTCGCATACGGGGCAGATAATGAAATGTAGTATGAATGTTATTGAAAAGAAGGAAATATTATTCAAAGAAAAACCTTCGAAAGCTCAAGAGGAAGGCTAATATACAATTTAAACACATTTTTAAAACAGCAAATATCTGTGGAAGGAAACCTTCCAAAGATATTTCCTCGCCCACCCACAATTCTCCCACCCTCTTGAACGGCCTGCAGCGGCAATCGAACTGTCTGTTTCGAAGCGCACAAACATTAAACTTTAGTATACAATTTGAACAGCTTGCCATATTAAATGTTATTCGAAGAAAACCTTCCAAAACACAACTCACTCACCGAATCAAAACATTCTCACGTAATGATTTCTGAATTATCACACAATGCATTCTTAGATGGCATACATTAAAATTTAATATACAATATAAACACAGTTTTTAAAATGGCAAATGTCTCTGGAAGAAAACCTTCCAAAACTCATGGCACGAACAAATACAAATTATTCTCGCATACGGGGCAGATAATGAAATGTAGTATGAATGTTATTGAAAAGAAGGAAATATTATTCAAAGAAAACCTTCGAAAGCTCAAGAGGATGGCTAATATACAATTTAAACACAGTTTTAAAATGGCAAATGTCTCTGGAAGAAAACCTTCCAAAGATATTTCCTCGCCCACCCCCAATTCTCCCACCCTCTTGAACGGCCTGCAGCGGCAATCGAACTGTCGGTTTCGAAGCGCACAAACATTAAACTTTAGTATACAATTTGAACAGCTTGCCATATTAAATGTTATTCGAAGAAAACCTTCCAAAACGCAACTCACTCACCGAAACAAAACATTATCACGTAATGATTTCTGAATTATCACACAATGCATTCTTAGATGGCATACATTAAAATTTAATATACAATATAAACACAGTTTTAAAATGGCAAATGTCTCTGGAAGAAAACCTTCCAAAACTCATGGCACGAACAAATACAAATTATTCTCGCATACGGGGCAGATAATGAAATGTAGTATGAATGTTATTGAAAAGAAGGAAATATTATTCAAAGAAAACCTTCGAAAGCTCAAGAGGATGGCTAATATACAATTTAAACACAGTTTTTAAAATGGCAAATGTCTCTGGAAGAAAACCTTCCAAAGATATTTCCTCGCCCACCCCCAATTCTCCCACCCTCTTGAACGGCCTGCAGCGGCAATCGAACTGTCGGTTTCGAAGCGCACAAACATTAAACTTAGTATACAATTTGAACAGCTTGCCATATTAAATGTTATTCGAAGAAAACCTTCCAAAACGCAACTCACTCACCGAAACAAAACATTATCACGTAATGATTTCTGAATTATCACACAATGCATTCTTAGATGGCATACATTAAAATTTAATATACAATATAAACACAGTTTTAAAATGGCAAATGTCTCTGGAAGAAAACCTTCCAAAACTCATGGCACGAACAAATACAAATTATTCTCGCATACGGGGCAGATAATGAAATGTAGTATGAATGTTATTGAAAAGAAGGAAATATTATTCAAAGAAAACCTTCGAAAGCTCAAGAGGATGGCTAATATACAATTTAAACACAGTTTTAAAATGGCAAATGTCTCTGGAAGAAAACCTTCCAAAGATATTTCCTCGCCCACCCCCAATTCTCCCACCCTCTTGAACGGCCTGCAGCGGCAATCGAACTGTCGGTTTCGAAGCGCACAAACATTAAACTTTAGTATACAATTTGAACAGCTTGCCATATTAAATGTTATTCGAAGAAAACCTTCCAAAACGCAACTCACTCACCGAAACAAAACATTATCACGTAATGATTTCTGAATTATCACACAATGCATTCTTAGATGGCATACATTAAAATTTAATATACAATATAAACACAGTTTTAAAATGGCAAATGTCTCTGGAAGAAAACCTTCCAAAACTCATGGCACGAACAAATACAAATTATTCTCGCATACGGGGCAGATAATGAAATGTAGTATGAATGTTATTGAAAAGAAGGAAATATTATTCAAAGAAAACCTTCGAAAGCTCAAGAGGATGGCTAATATACAATTTAAAACACAGTTTTAAAATGGCAAATGTCTCTGGAAGAAAACCTTCCAAAGATATTTCCTCGCCCACCCCCAATTCTCCCACCCTCTTGAACGGCCTGCAGCGGCAATCGAACTGTCGGTTTCGAAGCGCACAAACATTAAACTTTAGTATACAATTTGAACAGCTTGCCATATTAAATGTTATTCGAAGAAAACCTTCCAAAACGCAACTCACTCACCGAAACAAAACATTATCACGTAATGATTTCTGAATTATCACACAATGCATTCTTAGATGGCATACATTAAAATTTAATATACAATATAAACACAGTTTTAAAATGGCAAATGTCTCTGGAAGAAAACCTTCCAAAACTCATGGCACGAACAAATACAAATTATTCTCGCATACGGGGCAGATAATGAAATGTAGTATGAATGTTATTGAAAAGAAGGAAATATTATTCAAAGAAAACCTTCGAAAGCTCAAGAGGATGGCTAATATACAATTTAAACACAGTTTTAAAATGGCAAATGTCTCTGGAAGAAAACCTTCCAAAGATATTTCCTCGCCCACCCCCAATTCTCCCACCCTCTTGAACGGCCTGCAGCGGCAATCGAACTGTCGGTTTCGAAGCGCACAAACATTAAACTTTAGTATACAATTTGAACAGCTTGCCATATTAAATGTTATTCGAAGAAAACCTTCCAAAACGCAACTCACTCACCGAAACAAAAACATTATCACGTAATGATTTCTGAATTATCACACAATGCATTCTTAGATGGCATACATTAAAATTTAATATACAATATAAACACAGTTTTAAAATGGCAAATGTCTCTGGAAGAAAACCTTCCAAAACTCATGGCACGAACAAATACAAATTATTCTCGCATACGGGGCAGATAATGAAATGTAGTATGAATGTTATTGAAAAGAAGGAAATATTATTTCAAAGAAAACCTTCGAAAGCTCAAGAGGATGGCTAATATACAATTTAAACACAGTTTTAAAATGGCAAATGTCTCTGGAAGAAAACCTTCCAAAGATATTTCCTCGCCCACCCCCAATTCTCCCACCCTCTTGAACGGCCTGCAGCGGCAATCGAACTGTCGGTTTCGAAGCGCACAAACATTAAACTTTAGTATACAATTTGAACAGCTTGCCATATTAAATGTTATTCGAAGAAAACCTTCCAAAACGCAACTCACTCACCGAAACAAAACATTATCACGTAATGATTTCTGAATTATCACACAATGCATTCTTAGATGGCATACATTAAAATTTAATATACAATATAAACACAGTTTTAAAATGGCAAATGTCTCTGGAAGAAAACCTTCCAAAACTCATGGCACGAACAAATACAAATTATTCTCGCATACGGGGCAGATAATGAAATGTAGTATGAATGTTATTGAAAAGAAGGAAATATTATTCAAAGAAAACCTTCGAAAGCTCAAGATACCTTCCAAAGATATTTGCTTGCTCCCCCCACACTTTGATTACTAGAATAATTCGTTTAAACACAAAAGATTAAAATTTACCCTTGCCATGGGTATACTAAACCAAAGGGAAAACAATCATCAGAAACTCGACAACGTTCATACGTGTCGATCACTCATCCCCTCAGAAATGCGAAATTCATTCATCTCGACAATTTAAATTCACCGAACCATTGACAGTCAGCAGAGTGAGCTTCGCTGCCTTGCAAACTCCGAGAAATAAAATAACGCGAACATACGAGTATAGTTACCTTCCTTTCGTCTCGCACCATCCCCAAGCGCAGAAAAAACACCGGCGCACTAATGTCAGGCAATTCTAAAAGCAAGCGTTCACATGCCACTCGTCAAAACCACCGTCCTCCGGAGGGAAAAAAAAACAAGTCGGAAGTGGGGGATGTTCGCAGTGGCATGGCGTAAGGGGGGGGCTCCCATACCCAGGCATGTGCCCCCCCCTGGTTCCCCTGCTGCTGCCTAATTTGATTATTAGAATAATTCGTTTAAAACACAAAAGATTAAAATTTACCCTTGCCATGGGTATACTAAACCAAAGGGAAAACAATCATCAGAAACTCGACAACGTTCATACGTGTCGATCACTCATCCCCTCAGAAATGCGAAATTCATTCATCTCGACAATTTAAATTCACGGAACCGTTCACAGTCAGCAGAGTGAGCTTCGCTGCCTTGCAAACTCCGAGAAATAAAATAACGCAAACATACGAGTATAGTTACCTTCCTTTCGTCTCGCACCATCCCCAAGCGCAGAAAAAACACCGGCGCACTAATGTCAGGCAATTCTAAAAGCAAGCGCTTCACATGCCACTCGTGAAAACCACCGTCCTCCGGAGGGAAAAAAAAAACAAGTCGGAAGTGGGGGATGTTTGCAGAGGCATGGCATAAGGGGGGGGGCTCCAATACCCAGGCATGTGCCCCCCCCTGGATCCCCTGCTGCTGCCTACTTTGATTATTAGAATAATTCGTTAAAACACAAAAGATTAAAATTTACCCTTGCCATGGGTATACTAAACCAAAGGGAAAACAATCATCAGAAACTCGACAACGTTAATACGTGTCGATCACTCATCCCCTCAGAAATGCGAAATTCATTCATCTCGACAATTTAAATTCACGGAACCGTTCACAGTCAGCAGAGTGAGCTTCGCTGCCTTGCAAACTCCGAGAAATAAAATAACGCGAACATACGAGTATAGTTACCTTCCTTTCGTCTCGCACAATCCCCAAGCGCAGAAAAAACACCGGCGCACTAATGTCAGGCAATTCTAAAAGCAAGCGTTCACATGCCACTCGTGAAAACCACCGTCCTCCGGAGGGAAAAAAAACAAGTCGGAAGTGGGGGATGTTTCGCAGAGGCATGGCATAAGGGGGGGGGCTCCAATACCCAGGCATGTGCCCCCCCCTGGATCCCCTGCTGCTGCCTACTTTGATTATTAGAATAATTCGTTAAAACACAAAAGATTAAAATTTACCCTTGCCATGGGTATACTAAACCAAAGGGAAAACAATCATCAGAAACTCGACAACGTTCATACGTGTTGATCACTCATCCCTCAGAAATGCGAAATTCATTCATCTCGACAATTTAAATTCACGGAACCATTGACAGTCAGCAGAGTGAGCTTCGCTGCCTTGCAAACTCCGAGAAATAAAATAACGCCCGAAACATACGAGTATAGTTACCTTCCTTTCGTCTCGCACAAATCCCCCAAGCGCAGAAAAAACACACGGCGCGCACTAATGTCAGGTAATTCTAAAAGCAAGAGCGTTTCACATGCCACTCGTGAAAACCACCCGTCCTCCGCGAGCGGAAAAAAAACAAGTCGGAAGTGCGGGGATGTTCGCAGAGGCATGGCATAAGGGGGGGCGGGGGTCGGGGGGGCTCCCATACCCAGGCATGTGACCCCCCCCTGGATCCCGTGATTATTTACTTTGAATTATTTAGAATAATTCTTTAAAACACAAAAGATTAAAAATTTACCCTTGCCATGGGATATACTAAACCAAAACCTATTAATACAGGGAAAACAATCATCAGAAACTCGACAACGTTCAATACATATCAAATCACTCATACTCCTCACGGAAATGTGGAAATTCATTCATTTTTGACAATTTAAATTAATGGCACCATTCACAGTCAGATAGACGTGAGCATCGATGCCTTGCAAACTCCGAGAAATAAAATAAAATTAACTCGAGCATCACCAGTAGTTACTCTTACGTTCTGAGTTCTCCCACCATCCCCAAGCGCTAGAAAAAACAACTCGCACATTACTTTTTTCATCTTTACTTTTTATTAAATTGGCTTAAGGAAAAAAATTAACCTAAAATTCATTAAAACAGCCAGTGCCTAACCAGTCCCCTGCGAATAAAATTTTTCTTAGTCTCCATTTCAAAGAGTACACTTCGAATATGAACGATTATTCTGTTGATTTCACGCTTGTACAGTCGGCTAGAGCATGCCATGCGGCTCGAGAACTGGCAGTCTTTGCCCGTTCGAATCTGCCTTCTGCCCGAGTGAAGGCACGGGGGGGGGCTTGGGGGGGGGCGTGGGGGGGCGGGTGGGGGCGGTACGGCCTAAGGACAAAAAAATACACCCACACATCACACATCAAAATATTAACTTCCAGTGGAAAAAAAAAAAAAAAACAAAAAAAAAAAAAAAAAAAAAAAAATAACTCAACAATGTTCATGCGTTCTTACCAAAAAATGAATAACATTTAATATGATAAAACTGTTTACATCTGCACATTAAATTTTAATGTACATTAAATTTTAATGGGGGTACGGCTAAGGACAAAAAAATACATCCACACACATCACTACATCAAAATCTAAATTAAAACATTAAAAAAAAAAAAAAAAAAAACAATGTTCATAGCGTTCTTCTGCTAAAAATGAATAACATTTAATATGGCTAAAACTGTTTACAATTGTACAATTATAATTTTAATGTTCTGTCTGCCATTCAAGAATTAATATTAAGTGATGAATACTTTGATCCCGTGTGTGCCCTTTTGTTTTAGGATTAAATCTCTTCTTCGGAAACGCGTGGGAAACTTTTTGCTTTTTAAACGATTTATGCATCAGCTCTGGAATTTTTTAGACTGCCGCATTGAGCCTCGAAACCCACGGACTCAATGCATGCCTCAAACCCACGGCCGCATTGAGCCACTACCCCACGAATGTGGGCCCCGGTTAGCTCGTGCGATGTGTTCGATTCCCAGCTGTGGAATTTTTTCGCATAGAGATGGTAAAAAATAAAATCAGCCTAAACACTCGATATTGCCTAATAACTTGAAAGGGTTGAGGAACGGCTAAGGACAAAAAAATACATCCACACATCACTCATGAAACTTTAAATTCCAGTGGAAAAAAAAAAAAAAACTCCACAATGATTCATGCCGATATCTTCTTCTAAACATGGAATAACATTATAATATGGTAAAACTGTTTACCATTGTCACATTAAATTTTAATGTTTGCATCTGCCATTCATAGAATTAATTAAGTGATGACTACTTTGACGTTCCCGGTAGTGTGACTTTTCTTTTGGCATTAAATCTCTTCTGGAAACTTTTATGCTTTTAAACGATTTTGCATCAGCTCTGGAATTTTTAGACTTGCCGCATTGAGCCTCGAACCCACGACTCAATGCATGCATCGATCCCAGGCCGCAAATGAGCCCAATGAGCCACTAACCCACCGAACTAGTGGCACTAGTCGTTGTGTTTCGTTTCCCAGCTTATGTCGGAATTTTTCGCATTAAGATGGTAAAAAATTAAAAATCAGCCTAAACAGTCGATACATCACTGCCTAATAACTTGACAGCGTGAGGACTTGCGCAAATAACGGAGAACAAAATACACTCACAACTATCACTCATCAAAATTTAAATTCCCAGATGCCGAACACCACCCCCCCCCCCCCCCCCCCCCCCAACAACAACAATTGTTCATGTTACGTTCTTCTAAAAATTAATAATCATTTTAAATCTGGCATAAAACTTCGATTTTTCATCCCTGCTATCATTAATATTTTAATGGGGGGATACCGGCTAAAGGAACAACAATTCTACATTCCACACATATCACTCATCAAAATCTAGAGAATTCCAGTGGAAACACCCCCCCCCCCACCCCAAAAAACTCAACAATGTTCATGCGTTCTTACTAAATATGATTCAAAGTAACATGTTAATATGGTAAAACTGTATTACATTGTACCTTAAAATTTTTAATGTTCTTTTTGTCTGCCATTCAAGATATTATTAAGTGAATGATTAACTTTTGATCCCAGCTGATCTGTGGTGCCTTTTGCATTTTGGACTAAATCTTTTCCTGGCAACACGCATCTGGAAAATTAAAACTTTTTGCTTTTAAAACGATTTATTGACCAGTCCTCTGGAATTGTTAGACTAAGCCGCACTTGAGCCTCGAACCCACGACCTCAATGCATAGCTCTCGAACCCAGGCTCCCCGCATTGAGCCACTAACCCACGAAAATGTGGTGGGGTGGGGGGGTGTGTGTGGGGTGCGGGGGGACAGGTCCCGTCGTTCTTTCCTACATCCGTGCGTTCGATTCCCAGTTGTTGTGGAATTTTTCTGCATAGAAGGGATGGTAAAAATAAAATACAGCCTTAAACACTCGATATTGCCTCATAAACTTGGACAAGGTTGATATATAGATAGACACTTTCTAAATTATGTATAAGTCCGCAGCCCGTCCGAGCTCGTTAACGGTAGTTATGTCACGAATCTCAATTCGTTTTTCATCTATGCTTCCCATTCGTGTGCGTTCTGCAGGAGGAAGATGCATAAATTAGTCAACGGCTTCTAATGCGAGGAGACATTTTCCATCGGGAGAATCGTTTTCACCAGAGGTAGCCTCAGTCGACTAAAGCAACCCGCAGTCAGCGTTATGCTCGGCATACCATGGCGTATCGATTGCTAGCTCTGGGAATTTTTGGAACTGCTCCGCTTCTGAGTCTCGAGATCTACACGAATCAATGCATGCGCCTGAGAACCCACGCCGCATTTGAGCTCTAACCAGCGAATTGCTTCAAGTCGTGGGTTCCGTTTCCCAGCTCGAATTTTTCGCATAGTATGGTAAAAAATATAATCAAGCCCTAAAACACTCCAAATTGTCCCGTATTAAATTGGCACAGTCTTTATGATTTACTATTAGCATAGTTAGTGGCTTGTCGGCTATCAAAACCAAGTATTATACAATTGATTTCATTAGGGTTTTTGTGCGGCGCCGGGGGTGTCATAAACCCTCATGAATGAATTTTTTGGTCCATACAAACTCAGTTATTAATTACTTCTGTTACATTTCTTTCAATCTCAAATCCACACAGTGTTCTGTTACTCTGAATATTCATAGCAAGTTGTAGTAGCCGCTACTACCAACTCCCTATGAAAAATTTCTTGGCCCTCATACGCCATGATAGATTACAAATAAGCTTAGTTTAACAATATCAGACTATTTCAAAATATAGTTACAAATTCACGTGTATAAAATTTTAAATAATACATGATATAATCGGAACCTAAATTTAAATTTGTAAATTAGCCTTTATTACCTTATATATGATTACACTAGCCTGCCCCCCCTCCCACCCCCCTACCCCCCCCCCGTTATTTGCCGCCCGCCCATATCTTCGAACAGATAAGAGAACTGGAAATTCTTCCATTCACATGCTGTAATTTCGGAATTAATTCCAGGGAATGTGGAATCTACGGGAAAAAGAAAAAATATTTTAATCTATCGACTTAAAGTTTTGCATCATATGTGTACTAACCAATGAGAGATCATTTGCAATATAATGACACACAAAAAAATATTAATTGCTCAGCGGCATTCGACTAATCCAAAAAGTGACAATGTTTCTCCGTTTCAGATGAATCTTCTCACTTTGACAAAAATCGTCTCTATATTCCACTTAATAGCTGTCTTTTTCTAAGGGTCACGCGTTTCACAGTTAATAAATACTTCAGGGACACTACATAAAACAGACACTTCTCTCTTAAATAAAATTTTAAATTACATCAACCCTCTCCTTGCAAGAGCCCTTTAACCAAAAAGAAAATGAGATCAGGATCATGCGACCCGTCTCTAATTAATGAATTGTCATTTTATCTTCTCATCACACCTTTATTGAAAAAATGCGGGACATAATTAATTACATGCCATTTAACTTACTTATTTCAGTTCACAACTAGCTTTAATTCATATTGTTACAAATATTTTGGAAAGCTATATAGCAATATATGCGATCCCATGTATTTTCCCTAAATTAGTGTTTACTATTCATTAAAATTTTCCAACATAGGGTTTCCAAGGCAAAAAGACGCAAAGATGAGCCGCATTAAACAATGACAAGTCAAATTATATCGTTTTAAATATCGGCAATTTAATGAAACTAAAAAATTCTTGATGTGGCAGTTCAGGAGGGTGTGATCTACCCCTAGACCGCGGCTCGCACTGGCAAGGTTTTTTTTTTTTTTTTTTTATAGCGGCTTTATAAAATTGTTTTTCTAGATTATTGCAGTTTTATTTCTCTTTTCACAAATAAAATCAAGTATCTCATAGGGAAAGGGGGGGAAAATCCAAAGCGAAGCTAAGAAATTGCTCTGTGCTAGAAATAAGAATATCTATGTACACAGAAAACGAAATCTTTGGAATCTATGGGGGCAAAAGTTTTTTTCCGCGATTTTCAGAAGAGCGCTGGTGGTAATTGCTTCACAAACTGAACTTATTAGCACCATCGTATAATAACAGCAGTTTTTGCGCACATTTTGGCTTCACGGTCAATAATGGCAATAAACAACATGATGTTCATGTACTAGGGGTCTGACGCCGACACGGCAGTAATCTCCATGCATCCGGATACTTTGAGCGCGATTCGCGACGCGGAAGGCGATAATCATGTCAATTCCGCGCACAGGGAAAATACTTTGGGTTGACACCTGGCTCAGCGCTGTAAGGAAGAGGCATTTCGCATTGTTGTTAGACACTCGCAGTTGAGGTGTGCACTAGTATGGATGCGCTTAGCTCCAGGCGACCGACCAAATGTAGGCTTTATGCTTAATTCTTGATCGTTTCTGTGTATGTAACATAAATTCGTAGATAGTTTTACAAAATAAATCTGGTTTAATGTGTTAGAATATGTTGTAATGTTTAAATTATTTAATAAATTTTGTATCTAAGAGCCAACCTTCTAAAGGACCTCACCTTTTTCGTCTCATTTGCATTTTAATTGAAGCCCGGTAATGTAACGGCCCATCCTTTCTCAAGCTGAACATGTTCTACTCTCCTCTACGCTTGACTATTTTGTTTACTCTTCTTAGAAAAATGCAGCGGATCTTTCTTGGCGGGAGCCCGTCGCTTGGCTTTGGCTCAGCTTGGGTTGACCTCCATCGCGGCACTGGCGGCACGGTGCAGCCTGTGCTGCTGGGGGATGCGGCTGGAAATGTAGCCTTCACGAGGACTTCCTGAAAAAGAAGAAAAAGGAGGGGTAAATAAAGGACTGCTTGTAAATAACCAATTGCAAAATAAAATAATACTGTGCTACTTCATTTTCTAGGGGGACCCCTACATTTCATGACGATTTTTTTTGGGACTGACGCAATTCTGTCCCTTTCCAAAGCACCCATGCGATGACCAGTGTCCATGTATGTCACTCAAACGCGCACACTTTAGTACCTTACTCGGAATATAAACATGCGCATCGGAATAGTACCGAAAAATCTCTCTCCTCAAAATTAACGGGAGTACTGAGTAGAAGATTTTATTCATTCTTTAAATGTAGTTGCTGATTTTCCTTTCCTACATAATTTATTGAAAAAGATACAAAGAAGATCGCTAAAAGCTAGGTAGTCATGAATGTAGATGATCTTATGATTTTTTAATACTTCTAAAAGGGTTTATGTTCTGTTGGAAATATATTTCATTTTCACTATCGGTATAACCTCTACCCGCCGGTCCCACTAAGAGGAAGCACACGTGCATCGGAACCCAGACCAGCGCGTCGGGAAGCAGAAGTCGATCAGCAGAAGAAGAAAGAGGATGCAGAAGGAGAAGAAGGAGAAAGAAGCAAGAAGCCTCAGTGTGGGTTTGAGTCTTTTGGGGTAGAGCTAACCTGTTTCTAGCACCGGCTTAAAACCGACCTCAATTCTCCTTATTACGGGGACGTTGTTTTCTAGGATGACACATTTTCCACAACACAATTACAGACATTCCTCTGCCTTCATTACTGATAGGAAAATCCAGATTTTGAAGGGTTACTTTTGTTTTTTTTTTTTTTTTTTATTTTTTTTTTTTTTTTAACAACTCTTAGGGAGTCGTTTTTCCAGGATAAACTGTCGTCGTTTAATCTACTTATGTTTCATTAAAAATGATTCGATCCTGCTGAACCTTGCTTGCCTGAAGCATCAATACAAGTGGAGGGGTTAAATTAAATGCACAACCGAAATATGCTCTGTCGAAAAAAGATCTCGAAAAAAAGTTTTTTTTTTTTTTTTTTTAAACGAACGTTTTTTTCTCTGCCAAAAAAAAAAAAAAAAAAAAAAAAAAAAAAAAAAAAAAAAAAAGAAAAAAAAAAAAAAAAAAAAACAATTTTAAAACGAATTTTGGAAGCTCCAGTGTTTCTCTTCAAGTTTTCTCTTCTTCAAAAGAGCCTGTTAAAAACCATGGATGAATGGAGTATGATGTCATTGTCACCTCGACAAAACGCGTCACTCGAAAAAACAGTGCGCGTTTTTGTGTCGAGGCAATCAATACACCTTTTTTTTTTTTTCTTTTTTCTTTTTTTTTTTTTTTTTAATTTACTTTCTGGACAATACAAATGAGTGCTGATCAAAAAAAAAAAAAAAGAAAAAAAAAAAAAAAAAAAAAAAAAATGCAAAACACACCACGAACAAAAATAAAAAAAAAAAAAAAAAAAAAAAAACTTTTTTTTTTTTTTTTTTTTTTTTTTTTAAAATAGGAACATGGGGTTTAGATTTTGAGATTTTTAAAAGTTAGCGCAGACTTCTACTTTCTACATCTTTTCATACCGTAATTTATGATACTTATACTTGAAGCGAGAGATAGCACAAACTAAGTGCAGATTCGTTTCTGTCCGCTTTTTTTTTTTTTTCTCTCTAAAGAGTTAATGGCAAGTAAGCCAGTAAGGTAGTCTAAAGTGTTTATCTTTCTAGTGGTGATCCGGGAATCCGTTCGTATGCACAGGTGATATGAATTGATTTCCAGTGAATAAGCGCTTTTATTAAGAATTCAATTCAAAAAAATTACAAAATACTTCTAATTATTTATCATTAGTGTAGTTAACCGTACACCCAATCCCGGCGCAGTCATTTGACGAAACGAAACAATTTTTGCTTCAAATGTGCTGGCGCAAACTGTTTGCACAAACATCGTGAGTGGCGTCTAGCCAATAAATTTTTCATCGGGGGCGGGGGGGTTTCAACGGTTACAGGGTTACTTACTTCACTAGGGTTACGGTGGGTTTTACGAACTATACTTTACGACACACACCTACTGCAACTCACATATATGCCACTACAAGGCTGTTGATGCTGATATAAGGGAGACATGAGGTGAAAGAATAGACTAGAATAAAGAATAATTAGAACTAGATAGTACGTTGGAGATGAGTGAAGAATCAGTGACGTCGTAGTAGAAGAATTGCATATAGGTGACCAGCAATCTTAGAGAAGAAATAAGAAAATATAAATTTTGTTTTTATGGCACAAAATTTACTCAAGGAAGGCGAGTTATATATCTAGTTTATTTATCTACGCCCATCCAAAAAACATTTATCAATGGATTGATTTGCTTATATTAACAATACGAAATATTAGAATCAGAAACATAAAAAAAAATGAACGAACGAAAATGGTTTTTCATTTCGTAAGGAGGTTATTTGACCGACAAAACACCCACGCACGCCCGAACCCGAAACCCCCGCCGAACCGATTTCCGACCGAAGAACCCCCCCAGCCGGGAAACACCCTGAATCAGGAAATTTGGTCTTACCTCAAGTCCTTTCCTCTTCGTCATGGAGACCGCGATGGCAGATTTTTTTTACTGCTTGAGAGGAAGATTTAGGGAGAAGATATCCAAGGAAGAAGATTTTTTTTAGCTATACATTTTCTCTAGCTCGCCGCTTAGCTAGCTAGCTTTTCTAGTTTCCAAAACTATAGGCTTTCGCTCTAGATGGCTCCTCTAGATGCTCCTCCAAGCCCGCTCGACTAGAATCTAGCCGCTAGATTCCGCTTCCTAGTCGCCTTTTAGATGGTGCTAGCCCTGTAGATTGGTGCTGCTGCAAGGACGTTTTCGAATTTCGGATCTCGAATTCTGTTTCTAAAACCGCTCGCTCGCCTATTGAAATAAAATAACCGTTGTTAGTTCGATCTCGCCTTGACGGAAATCTTGGTTTACGTGGGGATATTTGATACAGGGTGAATTTTTTTTACACACTCCATTTTTGCCAGTAACTTTAGCCGCCAAGGTCGGCGCTAGTAACTTGAAGAGCATCCGAATTCTATTCCGTCAGAGACCGCCTTGCTGTGGAAAAATTAGTCACACATGGATCATATCTTGCCGGAGCGTCACACTATACTTTTACACTTTCCGTTTTTACTGTAACTTGATGCTAGATTGCCGCTGCAGTAATGCTCGCACTTCTATTTCTGTCTGTTTAACTAATAGGGGGTGACCAGACTTTTTGTTTAGTCAAGAATCGGGCAGACCATAGTCCCCGATTTCTGGCAACCAAAACTGGGGGACTTTTACACATTTAATGCCAAATTAATTTAACAGCAATTTAATTGGAAAAAACAATGCCCAATAAATTCTTAAAAAATTGCTCCCCCAGTTCCATTTTCTACATTACTACTGGGGACAAATTCGAAAACAAAAAAAAAAAAAACGTCCTGGAAAATGGGAGAGGGGGGGGACTGTCCCCAGAAGGAAAAAATGGGGACGTCGTATGGCTCACCTTAGTTTAACTGCGATGCTTTATGAACAATACCAGTGTTGAAAGGCACATTTTGACTGACAAAATATAGTGCTCGCATAGCCAGGGATATTTGACACACGGATTGAGATTATTTTTTACACTCAATCCATATTTCCTACTAGCTCGCCGCTAGGTGGCGCTGCAGATGCAGAAAAAGGGAAAAGAAAATTCTCTCTTTCTCTGCTTCTGCCTTTCTCTACTCTCACTGTTGCAGCAGAGAACTGCTTTTTTTTCTGCAGGAAAGTTGAAAAAATTTCTGTTCAATCCGCTCGGCTCCTGCTGGGAAGCATACTGTTCATATCTATCTCGACAAAAATTGACGTCTACGGAAGGGAGATTTCTTGAAACACGGTGAATATTTTTAAGCGGACGAGAGAGCATGCGGGCGAATGGGAAAGAAAGGAATGCGCCTATTTTATTTTAAGCACCAATCCATTTTTTTGCCATATAACCTTCGCCGCAAGGTGGGGCGCTGAAACTGCGTCTTGTTGAAGAGCAATCGAGAAATTTCTGATTCCGTTTCGGACACAGCCCCCGCTTGCTGTGTTGCTGTGGGGGTGGGAACAATTAGTTACAACATGGATAATTTGGAGGGACGTACAATTTATCTTTTGTACACTTTTCGCTTTTTGTGCTCAGGTGTAACACGTATGACGCGCTAGATCTGCGCTTTTGCAGAATGTCTTTGACTTCTATTCCGTTTTCAACTGCCCGTGCTACGAAAAATACAGTTTCAAGCGATTCTTGATCAGAAAAATCTTGTTTGTGCCGCATGGAATATTTTGAATTCACGGAGGAACTATTTTTTTTTACACATATCCATATTTCCTCTAAGTCGCTAGCACGTACGGTGGCTGCCTTTGCCAGGAACGTTTCGAATTACTTGTTCAACCTGCGCTCGCTGTGTAGCTGTGAGCAGATTACCGCGTTCTATCTATCTCATTGTACGGGAAAATTGGGACTGTCAGCGGATATTTTTGAACACGTGAGAATATTTCTATACCGCAATTCCATTTTCTGCCAATAAACTTTGCCCGCAGGTTGGCGACTTGCGCCTGAAGCGAAGAGCGTCGGGGCGGGGGTTTCTATTCCGTTCTCGGACCGCTTGTAGGACCGGCTCTTGTTCCCCGCATTGCTGTGAAAAATACCCTGTCCAACACGCTTTCCGATGATGAAAAAATTGCGATACCTGACGAGGATCATTTTGCGTCCACGGAAGAACTGCCTTTGGCGCTTTTACGCTATCCGTTTTTCTGTAAACTTGACGCTAGGTCGTGCGCTTGCAGCAGAACGACGCATTAACGATTTCATATTTCCGTTTCAATGCTGACGTTGCTGCTAAACGAAAATTACCGACTTCAAGCCGATTTTTTGACGGAAAATTTGTACCGCGCTCTGGATATTGGGAACACGGAGGTTGAATATTCTTCACATCTATCCATTTTCCTCTAGCGCGGCGTCCTGTCAAGAGGTCGAATCGAATTCACTGTTTTCAACCGCTCGCCCTTTGTGGGGAAAAAAAACGTTTCGATCGATCTTGACCCGAAAAATTCGATACCCTAAGGGGATATATATTATAAACAACGGAGAGGAGATATTTTTACGCCCAAGTCCAATTTTAAGCCATAACATTGCCGCCATGTGACGCTGGAAGCTGATAGAGCGTTCGGGGTTCTATCTCCTTCGGACCGGCCCGCTACCGCCTCTACTTATTGCTAGTGAAAATACCGTTTCACCGAGTTTCCGAATTCGAATGATGAAAAATTGGGTTACCGAACGGTATATTATGCGCACGGAGAACGCTTTTTAGCGCTTACATCCAGTTTTTACTGTAACTTGACGCCGCTAGGTGGCCGCGCTTTTTGTTTCGTTGCAGAACGCAAGATTTCTAATTCCCGGTCAACTGCGTGCTCCGACACAAATACCCGTTCCTTGGCGGATTTTGACCCGACAATTTAGATTTGCGCGCTTGAGATTATTGCCGGAAAAACACGGAGAGAATATTTTCAACACTATCCATTCTTCCCTTCTAGGCTGGCGCATCGCCGCTGCCGAGGAGCGTTCGAATTTTTATTCCCGTTCAAACCTGCCGTGCTACACGAATATACCGTTTTTCAGAGCGGATTATTGGGACGAAAAAAATTTGTATGCGCCCTTGCGATATTGGAGAAAACGGCGAGAAGAAATATATTTCCACACTATCACATTTTCCTGCCTAGGCGGCGCGCTTGCTGCATTCTCTGTTTTTGCCCAGAGCAGTCGAATTCGAAAAATCTCTGTTTTTCAAACGCGCTCGCTGTTGTCTAATTTGTGACCAATAACCGTTCTTCGATTCTATTCTTGACGAAAATTCGTACTAGGGGATATTTTAAACACAGCGGAGAATAGAACTCATTATACGACGAGTCCATTTCTGCCTTAAATTGCCCGCTAAGGTGAGCGCTGCAAGAGCCGCGTCTCGGGGGGGTCGGGTTAACTATTCTCGTTTGGGACCGCTTTGTTGCTTGCTTGGTTGGCAACAAATACCGGTTCCGTGTTTGATGGAAAATTAAGTACGGCCTTAATTGGACATTTTTGAGGACCCGTATTCCCCGTACGTACGATAGTTATTTGATTAGCCCCCGTTCCGCTTTAAAATACGCACGCCTAGACGGCGCTCCGCCGCGCAAATATATTTGCAGCGGGCATATAACTCTCTATGCCGATGTCTGGATCGATCGCTGATCGGCATTCATACAATTTGTTTATCAATTGCACATTCTGAGATGCAGGAAGAAATATATTCTCTCGTATGTACTTCTGATACTAATCACCACTAGGTTGGCGCCGGCTGCCCATGCGCGCTATCAACCTTCGATACGCGCTGGGCCCCACGACCCGCCGGACCCGCTACCGCTACTTATAATAATTATTTTATACTGACACATAGTTGTGCATGGAGAATATACTCTTCTGAACCTTCATTGTAGATCGTCTATCACCATGCTAGGGGCGTGCGCGCCTTTTTGCAGGCTGTGCTGCAGCGGCCTGCCAGCGCGCAATAATCAACCTTCGATACCACGTGCTGGGGCCGTCCCAGACACGCCGCTATAACATATATCTTCCTATACCCTGACAACATTGGAGCCATGTGAGCAATATATCTCCATGGACTTCAATTTACGATTGTTACTCAACTGCTTAGGTGGGCGGGACGCTGCACAAGCGCATATCCAACTTCGATACCGCTGCGCCCCCGAACCCGAACACCCGCGAACTATTTCTCCCCTGGCTCCCCTGCCGCCCGACCGCCGCTATCTTTTTCTGATACCAGCTTCCTCGCCTGGTATACGATCGCTATTACGAAAATTTTTCTATACTGAACCATTTGTTGAGCATAGGATGAATATACTTTCTTGACCTTCATTTCTGATGATGTTACATCACTGCTAGGTGGCGCCGGGGGCGATGCCCTTACAGCGCATCAAACTTCTCGATAACCGATGGGCGCCGCGACCGATCTATAAAATATTTTGTTTCTCATCTGAGCACAGTTTGAGCCATAGGAGAATATTACTCGGACAGTTCATGTTAGGTGTTACCTCACAATGCTATGGTAGTAGAGCGCTCGCTGCGCAATCTACTTCGATACCGATGGGCCGACCGCTATAAAAATTTTATACTGAACACATCTTGAGCATGGAGAACTATACTCTGACTTCATTTAGGTGTTACTCATACTAGGTGGCGCTTGCAGCGCCATCAACCTTCGTTACCGCTGGGCCGATCCGCCTATAAAATATTTTATTCTGACACATATTGAGCATGGCAGAATATACTCTGACTTCCATTTAGATGTTACTCACTGCTAGGTGACGCGCTGCAGCGCATTCAAACTTCGTTACCCGATGGGCCGCACCGCTATAAAAATTTTATACTGACACATTTGAGCATGGAGAAATATCTCTGACTTCATCTTAGGTTGTTACTCACTACTAGGTGGCCGCTGCCAGCGCATCAACTTCAGGACTATGCAGCGGATCGTCATGAAAATTCATAGCGGCGGACTCTCTAAACACTTACTCTGCCCCTTTTAGAGTTGTAGGGAAGGGCTTTAAGAGCTCTTGAACACCAGAACGCGCAAAAGATTTTCCAATAGGAATTTCTGTGTGTTCCGCCGTGTTCCGATGGCTTCTGTGTTTCGTGTTCAAGAGGGCAAGTTTTAAAATCATATGACGCTCGGGAAAAAGTTTCAAAGTTCCGAAAAAAAAAAAAAAATTGCCGGAAATAACCGCGACAACCTTTTCGAACGAATGTCTTATAAGTGTGGGGAAGGGCTTTAAGAAGCCTTCAACACCAGAACGTGCGAAAAAATTTTAAAGTGAATTTATGCGTCAGTTAGCGTGCTCCACGTTTGCTTGCAATTCGTGTGTTAGAGGCAGGTTTTAATCCTATGACGCTTGAAAAAGTTTCAAAGTTCCGAAAAAAAAGAGAAATTTTGTTCGTTCGCGGTGTTCCAGATGGCATTTCGGCACAAAAAATTTCAAAGTCCCCGAAAAAAAACATTGCGGAATAATCGCGAAACTTTTCGGACGATGCCGTTTAAGTGTGGGGAAGGGAGACCAGCTTCACTGAAACCTCATGAACACCAGAACCGTGGCGAAAAAAATTTTGCGTGGAACATTTCTGTGTGTATAGCGTGCTACGATGGATTGCAGGTCGTGTTTCAGAAGGCAAGGTCTTTAATCCTATGGACGCATGTAAAAAGTTTCAAAGTTACGAAAAAAAAAAAAAACTTTGCCGGATAATCGCAGAACAAACTTTTCGGACGATGGCACTTTTAAGTGTAGCGACAAGGGCGTCGAGCGCCGCTAAACACCTAAAACGTCGTGGAAAAAAAATTGTAAGCGAGTTTATTTTATCAAAGTTCAAATATAGCTAGTACGAAGAAAAAAATTTTGGACAAAGGACAAAAAGTGCCGAGACCACGATCACCTCGAAATTAATGCGGAGCAAAACTCCGGTCAAATCAGAATCTTGATTTTCCGAGGATTACGATTTTGCGCATCGTGGACATTATTTGGCACCGGAAAAGTATCGGCGGAAGTCGACGTACGTTTCCGGCGGCCATTTTTTGTTGATGCAGCACTTTCGCGTTACATGGTGGAGCAGGTCCCGGTGGTCTGTGAGAAGACAAGAGGATTGGGGTTTCGGCCTCTTTTGCGCGATTGTTTTCTCATTACGGCTTGCAGTTTCAACTAACGGTCACCGTATGGGCAATTGCAAGTCGTCGACAAGTCGATCGAGACTTTCTGTCTCGAATGAAAAAGACTCTTGAGTGTCCGGCGCCCGACTGGCGACTCCACTCCTGCCTTGCCCCGCAATCTCAGTCTTCCACGGCGAATCTTCCCAGAGTCTCGGAAACTGAGTGCCGCAGTCTCTGAAGGAGGAGCGTTGTTTGAGATGAAGGGTTTTCTGCCCCTGCGTCCGACGCACAAAACCGCTCGACGCCCCACGTACGCCACAACCTCCGGCGCTGATGCCGGCAGAGGGACGTCCGTGATCGTTTCGAAACTGCTACCGAACGCGAGCAGGACGCATAGAATCTCTCGCACGTCAGGTGATAAAACGTGGATCCCGCCGTCGCTGCGGGCCCGTCCGTACGCGCCTCTCCCTTCGGAGAGCGCGCGCGCCACCGAGTTCGGGATTCGAGTCCGGCTGCGACGATTCGAACTTATCTTTGACGCGAGAACGATACACTGGTTGATCCTGCACAGTAGTCATTATGCTCTGTCTCAAAGATTAAGCCATGCATGTCTAAGTACATGACCCGTATTAAGGCGAAAACCGCGCAGAATGGCTCATTAAATCAGTTCATGGGTTCCTTGGATCGTAACCTTACTACATTGGCTAACTGTGGCAATTCTAGAGCTCAATACATGCAGCAGAGCTCCGACCTTCGGGGCGATCGACAGCGCTTTTTAGTAGACCAAAAACCAAATCGGAATTCGCAGTCCGTAAATGTCGGTGACTCTGTATATAACTTTGGGACCCTCGATCGCACGGGCCCCGTCCCGGCGAGGTCGTATCTTTCAAGGGTACTGACTGTATCAACCTTTCGATGGTAGGTTACGCGCCTACCCATATGGTGCCGTAACGGGGTAACTCGGGGGAATCAGGGTTCGATGCCGGAGGACGGGAGCTCTGAGGAAACGGCTACCACATCCAAGGGAACGGCAGCAGGCGCGCAAATTACCCACTCCCAGAAACGGGGACGGTTAAGTGACGAAATAACATACGGGGGGACTCTTTTGAGACACCCGTAATTGGAATGAGTACACTCTATATCCTTTAAACGAGGATCCTTGACGAGGGCATAGGGACAAGTTAACAGTGCCTGCAGCCCACCGGGTAATTTCAGGCTCCAATAGGTATATTATAGTGTCGAGTTTGTTTGTGTTTGCACGTTTTAAAAAGCATCGTAGTTGGAATCTCAGTTCCCAGAGGGCGCGGGTACCACTACTTCCACTTACGGTGCGTTACTGCTTGTTCTGACAACAGCCAGCGGTTTCTCTTGATGATTCTTCACCGGTTGTCTTGGACGTGGACCGGCAAAGGTTTACTTTGAAAACAATTAGAGTGCTACCAAAGCGCCAGGCGCCGACGCCCTGAATAATGGGTGCATGGAATAATGGAATAGGACCTCGGTTCTATTTTGTTGGTTTTCGGAACCACCAGACCAGGTAATGATTTAAGAGGGACAGGAACCCGGGGGCATTCGTATTGCGACGCCTAGAGGTGAAATTCTTTGAAGTCGACCGTCCGCAACTAGTCGATGAAACTACAGCGGAAAGCATTTGCCAAAGATATGTTTCATTAATACAAAGAACGAAAAGTTGCCATTTAGTCAAGGCGCAGTCGAGGGACATCGAAGGCGATCAGGGATTACCGCCCCTAGTCAACCTTCAAGTAACCTAGTGCCAACACACAGAATGCGATTCTAGCCATTGGCCAGCCGCGATCCGGCTGTGTTCCTCAAATGACACGCCGGGCAGCCTGAGGCAGCTTCCGCGAGGGAAACCAAAGCTTTTGGCGATTCAAGACGGCGAGGAAGTCATGGTGTTGCAAAGCTGGATAACTTATAAAGGAAATTGGCACGGCAATCCAGAGGGCAACCACCAGGAATGGACAGCCTGCGGCTGCTTAATCTCTGAAAAAACTCAAACACGGGTCCGGATCATGACCCAGGCGCCACGGGACATCTGAGATGGTTGGAACTGACGGAAGTTGACGAGTCTCTTGCTTGATGTCTAGTGGCGAGTAAATATCGGGGGTGCCACTGGGCACAAACGCGTTCTTTAGAGTGGTGGCCGATTGGTGGAGCGATTTTGTCCTGGTTAATGTCCGATAACGAACGTGACTCTAGCCTACCTAAATAGACGTCCCGGTCCCACTCTGCCGGGACGTTCTTCTATAGACGGCGACAACGCGGCGTTTTAGCCGCACCGAGACAGAGCAATAACAGGTCTGTGATGCCCTTAGATGTCCGGGGCCGCACGCGCGCTACATTGAAGGAATCAGCGTGTGCTTTCCCTGTCCGACAGGACTCCTGGGCTAACCCGTTGAACACTCCCTTCGTGCATGGGGATAGGAAATTGTAATTGGTTTTCCATTGAACGAGGATTTCCCACGTACAGCACGAGTCATCAGCTCGTGTTGATTACGTCACGCTGCCCTTTGTACACACCAGCCCGTCGCTCACTACCGATTGAATGATTTAGTGAGGTCTTCGGACTGGCGCTCGGAGCGGCCCTTCGGGTCGCGCCGGCGTGCCGGGGCAAAGAT
>JAWZYV010018286.1:0-7500 GCA_038373885.1 Cheiracanthium punctorium | reverse complement strand
CACAAACATTAAACTTAGTATACAATTTGAACAGCTTGCCATATTAAATGTTATTCGAAGAAAACCTTCCAAAACACAACTCACTCACCGAATCAAAACATTATCACGTAATGATTTCTGAATTATCACACAATGCATTCTTAGATGGCATACATTAAAATTTAATATACAATATAAACACAGTTTTAAAATGGCAAATGTCTCTGGAAGAAAACCTTCCAAAACTCATGGCACGAACAAATACAAATTATTCTCGCATACGGGGCAGATAATGAAATGTAGTATGAATGTTATTGAAAAGAAGGAAATATTATTCAAAGAAAACCTTCGAAAGCTCAAGAGGAAGGCTAATATACAATTTAAACACATTTTTAAAACAGCAAATATCTGTGGAAGGAAACCTTCCAAAGATATTTCCTCGCCCACCCACAATTCTCCCACCCTCTTGAACGGCCTGCAGCGGCAATCGAACTGTCTGTTTCGAAGCGCACAAACATTAAACTTTAGTATACAATTTGAACAGCTTGCCATATTAAATGTTATTCGAAGAAAACCTTCCAAAACACAACTCACTCACCGAATCAAAACATTCTCACGTAATGATTTCTGAATTATCACACAATGCATTCTTAGATGGCATACATTAAAATTTAATATACAATATAAACACAGTTTTAAAATGGCAAATGTCTCTGGAAGAAAACCTTCCAAAACTCATGGCACGAACAAATACAAATTATTCTCGCATACGGGGCAGATAATGAAATGTAGTATGAATGTTATTGAAAAGAAGGAAATATTATTCAAAGAAAACCTTCGAAAGCTCAAGAGGATGGCTAATATACAATTTAAACACAGTTTTAAAATGGCAAATGTCTCTGGAAGAAAACCTTCCAAAGATATTTCCTCGCCCACCCCCAATTCTCCCACCCTCTTGAACGGCCTGCAGCGGCAATCGAACTGTCGGTTTCGAAGCGCACAAACATTAAACTTTAGTATACAATTTGAACAGCTTGCCATATTAAATGTTATTCGAAGAAAACCTTCCAAAACGCAACTCACTCACCGAAACAAAACATTATCACGTAATGATTTCTGAATTATCACACAATGCATTCTTAGATGGCATACATTAAAATTTAATATACAATATAAACACAGTTTTAAAATGGCAAATGTCTCTGGAAGAAAACCTTCCAAAACTCATGGCACGAACAAATACAAATTATTCTCGCATACGGGGCAGATAATGAAATGTAGTATGAATGTTATTGAAAAGAAGGAAATATTATTCAAAGAAAACCTTCGAAAGCTCAAGAGGATGGCTAATATACAATTTAAACACAGTTTTAAAATGGCAAATGTCTCTGGAAGAAAACCTTCCAAAGATATTTCCTCGCCCACCCCCAATTCTCCCACCCTCTTGAACGGCCTGCAGCGGCAATCGAACTGTCGGTTTCGAAGCGCACAAACATTAAACTTAGTATACAATTTGAACAGCTTGCCATATTAAATGTTATTCGAAGAAAACCTTCCAAAACGCAACTCACTCACCGAAACAAAACATTATCACGTAATGATTTCTGAATTATCACACAATGCATTCTTAGATGGCATACATTAAAATTTAATATACAATATAAACACAGTTTTAAAATGGCAAATGTCTCTGGAAGAAAACCTTCCAAAACTCATGGCACGAACAAATACAAATTATTCTCGCATACGGGGCAGATAATGAAATGTAGTATGAATGTTATTGAAAAGAAGGAAATATTATTCAAAGAAAACCTTCGAAAGCTCAAGAGGATGGCTAATATACAATTTAAACACAGTTTTAAAATGGCAAATGTCTCTGGAAGAAAACCTTCCAAAGATATTTCCTCGCCCACCCCCAATTCTCCCACCCTCTTGAACGGCCTGCAGCGGCAATCGAACTGTCGGTTTCGAAGCGCACAAACATTAAACTTTAGTATACAATTTGAACAGCTTGCCATATTAAATGTTATTCGAAGAAAACCTTCCAAAACGCAACTCACTCACCGAAACAAAACATTATCACGTAATGATTTCTGAATTATCACACAATGCATTCTTAGATGGCATACATTAAAATTTAATATACAATATAAACACAGTTTTAAAATGGCAAATGTCTCTGGAAGAAAACCTTCCAAAACTCATGGCACGAACAAATACAAATTATTCTCGCATACGGGGCAGATAATGAAATGTAGTATGAATGTTATTGAAAAGAAGGAAATATTATTCAAAGAAAACCTTCGAAAGCTCAAGAGGATGGCTAATATACAATTTAAACACAGTTTTAAAATGGCAAATGTCTCTGGAAGAAAACCTTCCAAAGATATTTCCTCGCCCACCCCCAATTCTCCCACCCTCTTGAACGGCCTGCAGCGGCAATCGAACTGTCGGTTTCGAAGCGCACAAACATTAAACTTTAGTATACAATTTGAACAGCTTGCCATATTAAATGTTATTCGAAGAAAACCTTCCAAAACGCAACTCACTCACCGAAACAAAACATTATCACGTAATGATTTCTGAATTATCACACAATGCATTCTTAGATGGCATACATTAAAATTTAATATACAATATAAACACAGTTTTAAAATGGCAAATGTCTCTGGAAGAAAACCTTCCAAAACTCATGGCACGAACAAATACAAATTATTCTCGCATACGGGGCAGATAATGAAATGTAGTATGAATGTTATTGAAAAGAAGGAAATATTATTCAAAGAAAACCTTCGAAAGCTCAAGAGGATGGCTAATATACAATTTAAACACAGTTTTAAAATGGCAAATGTCTCTGGAAGAAAACCTTCCAAAGATATTTCCTCGCCCACCCCCAATTCTCCCACCCTCTTGAACGGCCTGCAGCGGCAATCGAACTGTCGGTTTCGAAGCGCACAAACATTAAACTTTAGTATACAATTTGAACAGCTTGCCATATTAAATGTTATTCGAAGAAAACCTTCCAAAACGCAACTCACTCACCGAAACAAAACATTATCACGTAATGATTTCTGAATTATCACACAATGCATTCTTAGATGGCATACATTAAAATTTAATATACAATATAAACACAGTTTTAAAATGGCAAATGTCTCTGGAAGAAAACCTTCCAAAACTCATGGCACGAACAAATACAAATTATTCTCGCATACGGGGCAGATAATGAAATGTAGTATGAATGTTATTGAAAAGAAGGAAATATTATTCAAAGAAAACCTTCGAAAGCTCAAGAGGATGGCTAATATACAATTTAAACACAGTTTTAAAATGGCAAATGTCTCTGGAAGAAAACCTTCCAAAGATATTTCCTCGCCCACCCCCAATTCTCCCACCCTCTTGAACGGCCTGCAGCGGCAATCGAACTGTCGGTTTCGAAGCGCACAAACATTAAACTTTAGTATACAATTTGAACAGCTTGCCATATTAAATGTTATTCGAAGAAAACCTTCCAAAACGCAACTCACTCACCGAAACAAAACATTATCACGTAATGATTTCTGAATTATCACACAATGCATTCTTAGATGGCATACATTAAAATTTAATATACAATATAAACACAGTTTTAAAATGGCAAATGTCTCTGGAAGAAAACCTTCCAAAACTCATGGCACGAACAAATACAAATTATTCTCGCATACGGGGCAGATAATGAAATGTAGTATGAATGTTATTGAAAAGAAGGAAATATTATTCAAAGAAAACCTTCGAAAGCTCAAGATACCTTCCAAAGATATTTGCTTGCTCCCCCCACACTTTGATTACTAGAATAATTCGTTTAAACACAAAAGATTAAAATTTACCCTTGCCATGGGTATACTAAACCAAAGGGAAAACAATCATCAGAAACTCGACAACGTTCATACGTGTCGATCACTCATCCCCTCAGAAATGCGAAATTCATTCATCTCGACAATTTAAATTCACCGAACCATTGACAGTCAGCAGAGTGAGCTTCGCTGCCTTGCAAACTCCGAGAAATAAAATAACGCGAACATACGAGTATAGTTACCTTCCTTTCGTCTCGCACCATCCCCAAGCGCAGAAAAAACACCGGCGCACTAATGTCAGGCAATTCTAAAAGCAAGCGTTCACATGCCACTCGTCAAAACCACCGTCCTCCGGAGGGAAAAAAAAAACAAGTCGGAAGTGGGGGATGTTCGCAGTGGCATGGCGTAAGGGGGGGGCTCCCATACCCAGGCATGTGCCCCCCCCTGGATCCCCTGCTGCTGCCTAATTTGATTATTAGAATAATTCGTTAAAACACAAAAGATTAAAATTTACCCTTGCCATGGGTATACTAAACCAAAGGGAAAACAATCATCAGAAACTCGACAACGTTCATACGTGTCGATCACTCATCCCTCAGAAATGCGAAATTCATTCATCTCGACAATTTAAATTCACGGAACCGTTCACAGTCAGCAGAGTGAGCTTCGCTGCCTTGCAAACTCCGAGAAATAAAATAACGCAAACATACGAGTATAGTTACCTTCCTTTCGTCTCGCACCATCCCCAAGCGCAGAAAAAACACCGGCGCACTAATGTCAGGCAATTCTAAAAGCAAGCGTTCACATGCCACTCGTGAAAACCACCGTCCTCCGGAGGGAAAAAAAAACAAGTCGGAAGTGGGGGATGTTTGCAGAGGCATGGCATAAGGGGGGGGGCTCCAATACCCAGGCATGTGCCCCCCCCTGGATCCCCTGCTGCTGCCTACTTTGATTATTAGAATAATTCGTTAAAACACAAAAGATTAAAATTTACCCTTGCCATGGGTATACTAAACCAAAGGGAAAACAATCATCAGAAACTCGACAACGTTAATACGTGTCGATCACTCATCCCCTCAGAAATGCGAAATTCATTCATCTCGACAATTTAAATTCACGGAACCGTTCACAGTCAGCAGAGTGAGCTTCGCTGCCTTGCAAACTCCGAGAAATAAAATAACGCGAACATACGAGTATAGTTACCTTCCTTTCGTCTCGCACAATCCCCAAGCGCAGAAAAAACACCGGCGCACTAATGTCAGGCAATTCTAAAAGCAAGCGTTCACATGCCACTCGTGAAAACCACCGTCCTCCGGAGGGAAAAAAAAACAAGTCGGAAGTGGGGGATGTTCGCAGAGGCATGGCATAAGGGGGGGGGCTCCAATACCCAGGCATGTGCCCCCCCCTGGATCCCCTGCTGCTGCCTACTTTGATTATTAGAATAATTCGTTAAAACACAAAAGATTAAAATTTACCCTTGCCATGGGTATACTAAACCAAAGGGAAAACAATCATCAGAAACTCGACAACGTTCATACGTGTTGATCACTCATCCCCTCAGAAATGCGAAATTCATTCATCTCGACAATTTAAATTCACGGAACCATTGACAGTCAGCAGAGTGAGCTTCGCTGCCTTGCAAACTCCGAGAAATAAAATAACGCGAACATACGAGTATAGTTACCTTCCTTTCGTCTCGCACAATCCCCAAGCGCAGAAAAAACACCGGCGCACTAATGTCAGGTAATTCTAAAAGCAAGCGTTCACATGCCACTCGTGAAAACCACCGTCCTCCGGAGGGAAAAAAAACAAGTCGGAAGTGGGGGATGTTCGCAGAGGCATGGCATAAGGGGGGGGGGGGGGGCTCCCATACCCAGGCATGTGCCCCCCCCTGGATCCCGTGATTATTACTTTGATTATTAGAATAATTCTTTAAAACACAAAAGATTAAAATTTACCCTTGCCATGGGTATACTAAACCAAAACCTATTAATACAGGGAAAACAATCATCAGAAACTCGACAACGTTCATACATATCAATCACTCATCTCCTCGGAAATGTGAAATTCATTCATTTTGACAATTTAAATTAATGGCACCATTCACAGTCAGTAGAGTGAGCATCGATGCCTTGCAAACTCCGAGAAATAAAATAAAATAACTCGAGCATCCCAGTAGTTACCTTCGTTTCGTCTCCCACCATCCCCAAGCGCAGAAAAAACACTCGCACATTCTTTTTTCATTTACTTTTTATTAAATTGGCTTAAGGAAAAAAATTAACTAAAATTCATTAAAAGCAGTGCTAACCAGTCTGCGATAAAATTTTCTTAGTCTCCATTTCAAAGAGTACACTTCGAATATGAACGATTTTCTGTTGATTCACGCTTGTACAGTCGGTAGAGCATGCGGCTCGAGAACTGGCAGTCTTGCGTTCGAATCTGCCTTCTGCCGAGTGAGGCAGGGGGGGGGTTGGGGGGGGGCGGGGGGGGGGGGGGGGGTACGGCTAAGGACAAAAAATACACCCACACATCACACATCAAAATTTAAATTCCAGTGGAAAAAAAAAAAAAAAAAAAAAAAAAAAAAAAAAAAAAAAAAAACTCAACAATGTTCATGCGTTCTTCCAAAAATGAATAACATTTAATATGATAAAACTGTTTACATTGCACATTAAATTTTAATGTACATTAAATTTTAATGGGGGTACGGCTAAGGACAAAAAATACATCCACACATCACTCATCAAAATCTAAATTAAAAAAAAAAAAAAAAAAAAAAACAATGTTCATGCGTTCTGCTAAAAATGAATAACATTTAATATGGTAAAACTGTTTACATTGTACATTAAATTTTAATGTTTGTCTGCCATTCAAGAATTAATTAAGTGATGATACTTTGATCCCGTGTGTGCCTTTTGTTTTGGATTAAATCTCTTCTGGAAACGCGTGGAAACTTTTTGCTTTTAAACGATTTTGCATCAGCTCTGGAATTTTTAGACTGCCGCATTGAGCCTCGAACCCACGACTCAATGCATGCCTCAAACCCAGGCCGCATTGAGCCACTAACCCACGAATGTGGCCGTCGTGTGTTCGATTCCCAGCTGTGGAATTTTTCGCATAGATGGTAAAAAATAAAATCAGCCTAAACACTCGATATTGCCTAATAACTTGAAAGGTTGAGGACGGCTAAGGACAAAAAATACATCCACACATCACTCATGAAAATTTAAATTCCAGTGGAAAAAAAAAAAAAAAAACTCAACAATGTTCATGCGTTCTTCTAAAAATGAATAACATTTAATATGGTAAAACTGTTTACATTGTACATTAAATTTTAATGTTTGTCTGCCATTCAAGAATTAATTAAGTGATGATACTTTGATCCCGTGTGTGCCTTTTCTTTTGGATTAAATCTCTTCTGGAAACTTTTTGCTTTTAAACGATTTTGCATCAGCTCTGGAATTTTTAGACTGCCGCATTGAGCCTCGAACCCACGACTCAATGCATGCATCGAACCCAGGCCGCAATGAGCCACTAACCCACGAATGTGGCAGTCGTGTGTTCGATTCCCAGCTGTGGAATTTTTCGCATAGATGGTAAAAAATAAAATCAGCCTAAACACTCGATATTGCCTAATAACTTGAAAGGTTGAGGACGGCTAAGGACAAAAATACATCCACACATCACT
>JAWZYV010018285.1:0-29072 GCA_038373885.1 Cheiracanthium punctorium | reverse complement strand
TGGAAAAGATAAAAATAAATTTGAGGGTACGTGTTGAAAGAAGTAACCGTCCGTATATTAAACACCTATGTATGTTTTTTTCTTTTCCTAATCTATTTTAACGGAAATCTGAAAGCGTAGAATTGGAATAACATTTAATCAAGACCAAAGGCGGTCGTCATTTAGTCATGAGGCGTATCAATGACACCCGCTGTGCTATTCATTCTTTTTAATGTTTTTGTTGGAATAAATTAGGATTAAAGTGGGAATGTTATTTCTTTTCTCGAATGTTCACCTTTCGCAGATGGACGCGATCTTGGCGAATTTCTTGGCTTTGTTTTCCTTTCGAGTGGACAACCCCCACAGCTATGGCACAAATATGGCTGTCTTGAATGTTATTATTTTTTTTAAGTGATATCTGCGAAAGTAAATGAACGTGACAATTATATTTTTGATCCCTTACATAGAACTGGCGCATAACAAATTACAGTTTCAATTATGGATACCCCGTGCTTTGATTTGTTTTATTGGAGCGCTGAAAATAATCGCATAAAAATATTTAGAAAATGAAAGGATATTTTCATTTAATTAATTATATTTTTGAATTCTTACGAAGAGTCTAACAGATGACAGTTTTAGCTTGGGATTCTCTGTGTATACTTTTCTTAAATACATATTACAAATTAATTTCGTAAAAGTATGTACGAAATAATAATATATATATTTATTTAACTAAATGATTATCTTTTTAATATTCCCCAAGATACGTATAACAAATGACAAACACATTTAAATAGGAATGAATTGAAATTGAGAAAATGGAAAAAAATATATTTTATTCACTTTTATTAGACAAATATTTCAAAGAGCTAAAAAAGAAATCCATCAAAATAAATATTGCAACACTCATTTTGATCTTCATTTAAATAATCCTACTGAATTTTCTTGGGGAAAAAAACGCACTTTCCTGTGTAAAACCATACTAAAAAATGAATGAGTAGACGTGTTAGTTAATAAAAATATACATTATTAATGTGTTTTTTGGGTTTTAACAGGAGAAATAGTCAAGTATGAAAGGTTTCACTTATTGAATAAAGAAGAATCTATCGAAGAATTATTAAACACTGTAAACCGTTCCTATTCATTCACTTTTCCCGTACCACTGCCCGAATGGCAGTCCGAATGGTTTCATCATCTTTTGTGTTACTGTATTGGACTCATCTATTTCTTCTATTACTTGGACGGGGTGGCTTTTTATTTCGTATAGATCTTCCGTTGTTTCATTCCAATGGGCCATTTCTTTTCCATGCTTTGTAAACACGCACCGAAAAGAAATTTCTTACATAAATATATTTTTTTAAAGTCATAAAGAAACTGATTTTTATCCGATAGCTTTTTAAACGCCTCATAGGTCGATATCACGTGAACTTTAATACATTTTTGATACAGGCAGGGCCTGTCGTCACAATTTCCGCCCCTGGGCCAACACACATTTTGGGGGGTCTTTGCATTTGAGAGAAATTATACCTGGAAAACGTGTTGACAAGATCGCGTAGACGAAATTCAAGTACTGAGCGAAATAGCACCCTAGTGCTAAAAATCTGGAGTGACTCCACTCTACTTTTCGAACACTTTCGATTAAAATCACACGCTTAAATCTATTGAGTAAAATAATAATCAAACGGAGTCTATTTTTACTCAATTTTTGACTTCAAACAGCCATTCTCCGGATTGAGTAAAATTTTCTCCATTCACCGACAAAAATCAATCGAGCGAAAAATTCTCAATTTTTGAGCATTCTACAACAACTCCATTTAGGCTCAATAATAATCAAAAATGAGTACTGTCTGTCCGTTTTTGATTCATATAACTGTACTCAATTATGATTATTATTGAAGCTATAGAATGAGCGTTTTTACAAAATCAGCCCTTTTTTAATTAATATATCTGTACTCAAATAAGATTATTATTTTAAGCTATAAAAAGGGTGTTTTATTAAAATTGGTTGTTTTTGATTAATATATTGAATGATTCGTTTTCTTCATTTTTTATTATCAGAGCTGTCATCTATGATTATAAGCCCGAGAAAATAAATTTTAAATCAAGGCAAATAGATTACATATATCTTAATACACTATAAAAAAGATTTTTTTTAATAAATAGAATATAATTTCACTATAGTCTCTAGTTATAAAACGAATTCACAGCACAGTCAGAATAAAGAAATGCAATCATGGTTAAACCAACTGTGAGATTTAATGAAAGCAGCAACCCAATTTATTTACATGAAAAAGGTAAAATACTATTTACTTTGAGGGGAGATATCATAACTTCATTTGTTTTACAAGAGCTTTTTATAATCCAATCGTAAGAAACTATGTTATGGAGCGAAATCTTTACCTAAAGCATCTCCTCCATATCTAGGCTGAATTTATTTCACAACTCTGAATATGAAAAAGATGCATTTGGTATTCGGATATAAAAAATTATCACAAGAGAATACACACACAACTAAGCCATGAGCCACGTTTGACTATGAACCGTTATCCGCTGAAGCGTTGGTCACGTGGATAGTAATAGGATATGGGTCGTGGGGGAGAAGAGAGAGAATACTCAAATAGACAAAAATATTGTGAAAAATTCAGCTAAGTAGGATCTAGCGAATCGGGAGCATTGAGGGGAATTGAGGAGATAACAAATTATTGTCTTTAATGAGTATTTTTTAGCGTAAAAGGATTTAAATCAGCCGATAAGAAATTTAATCAATAAAGGAGTGTTAGTTTTAATCAATAGATTTAAGCGTACATGACCAAGCATTTAAATAAATTTGGATCGATGAATCATTCAGCAAAAGTTCTTAGTTTTTTCAATTTGAACTCAATTGAATGTACCGTTTAAACGCTGGCGCACTTTCAAGAATTTCTCCCCATAAAACATAATGTAAAAGAAATCTTTGTCGTAGCCCTGTAGAAAAACTCCTATACGCACCCAAATCAATACCTGTCTTGAGACGGTGGTTTTAATATATATATATCCAATTGGAGCTCCATCGAATGCCCCGTTCAGGAGCTACCGTCTTCACTCACATACACACACACACACATATACATACATCTCGTAAAAATAGCATCCATGAATTCAGAAGACCTCCAAACGTGTCCCTACACCCAAATCTCGAAGTCGTATTTTTTCATGATGACAATACTTTCCTTACATTAGTACACGTTCGGAAAGTAAAAATACAATGGGTGATTTCGAAGCATTGTAAACTAGCGAAGGATTAAAACGTAAACGCATTACAAACGCGCTAGTATTAAGGTTATACGAACGTGACCGCACGTTCTGATATCCAAAGCTCACGAATTCATTTATTCCTCGATAACCATCGTCATGCTGTTTGCAATAGGCACAGCCAGAGATCCAAAGGCGCAGCTTCTCCGAACAATGCACGGGCTGTTATCGCCCTTTTCAAGGTGCCGAAAGATAAACACAGCCTGTCCGAAAAGATCAGAACCGGAGGTGTGTTGAAAATGGTGTGGTGATCCTCGTGACACGAAGAACGGTCACGTGCGTTCGAGAAAGTTCCATAAAACAAGGAGAAATCGCGCCACGCTTAAAAATTATACTTACATCAGAATTCAGTTCAAATGATCTGTTATAACTCCTCGAGCAGCACCTTTGCATCCGCTTCATGGACACTCAAAAACAGGATTGGATTTTTGACTTCTTAAACTGGTTTACGCTGTCATAAACTGGTTTAAACCGCCAAAAAGTGTCGAGAAACAATCTGTAAGTGACATAGAACTAAATGTAAACTCATTATGCAGTATATTTTAATTTTGTATTCAACTGAACACATAATTAAAATGAACTATATCGCAAAATAACAATTATGCTAACAAACCAGACGGCACATAAGCTTCAATCAAGCTGGACATTTCTTTGAATCGGACGTATTAATACAAGCTTGACAGTTCCACTCATTTTAAGCTTGCAGCAAGCTTGGAGATTACAAAATAAATGAGTCCGGCAATATTTTCCCTCCGAATTGAAGTCATTTGAACTGTCAAGCTTGAATACAACTGGATGACTGCTTGATTTGGAAAGCCACATAACAAATAATTTACCATCGGTCATCCATTTACTTGACCATAGAATTAAAAAAAAAGATTCTATATTTCCAAGTATGGAAATTCCTCAAAATAAAATAAAAATATAGTACAAATTCATTTCAAAATCAGTCGTTTGTGTCGATTTTCGCCAATATATTACCCAACAGGAGGGTCGCGATATTGAAAATTTTAAAACGTGTGCTGCTTTTAAGTTTATAGTATGCTTATTTCCCTATTAGTAGAGTCTATAAATCACACATAACATTATTTTGATTTTGATTCATCCCATGGAAAAATAAAAGAAGCAGTTCGGCATCGGCCAATACGGATCCATCTCGCCAAAAAATAACGTGAAACCATAACAGTCATTTTAAAAAGAACTGCTTTAACATGGTTTGAACGATGGGCGTAGCTAGGGCGTTACACGAGGCAAGAAGGGGGGCGTCGCGTTAAGCCGCAGTGTTAAGTCAATCTAAATTTAGAAGGCCTACTTGTTACATGTTGAAAGAACAAACGAATGAATACAGGATATAACAGATTGCATACTAAAGCCTTTCATAGAAATTAATGTAAGTACCAATTTTATTTTTCGTCAAACTGATACCAAATGACCCCAATCAAACGTATTTTAAGATGCTGTTACTGAAAAATGCCTGGAATGTTACTCATTACAGTACACTGATAGCGAAACATTAGCATCGACGTTAACAACCGTGACAAAAACCGGATGCATTAAAGCGTTGAATGTAAAAACGACTTGGGCATGTATCCTGCCGACTTTATCATCGAATGACGCCGTTCAAAGAGAATAAACGACTCGAAACAAAAGAAAGTTCATATATTTTTCTACGATTTCGATTCAGAGCTTCTATTAGATTAGATGCGCTTATGACAAATGATTTCCCTTTCCAATTGCAGTGAAATGGGCGTAAATTGTTTGTTTTTTCGTTTTAATTTGAAATCGCGTTTTTTGGATTGAAACTTAATGACTCATGGTGTATATCCTATTATAGAATATTGCGTGCCATTTACTCTAAATGTGATTTTTTTTTTTCGAAAGGAACAAGTATTTTTATGTATTTCACTTCAAATGCGCTTTGCTAGTTCCTTAGATAAATCCCCCCCCCCCCCACAAAAAAAAAACCGTTTGAGCGACCACTTCTGTTAGCAATCCTTTTTTTTTTTCTTTGGCTAATAAATGTTTATATTTCTTTGACTGACTACTTCTCTTAACAATTTACTTTTTTTTGGGGTGGGGGGTGGTCGCTCCCGAGGAATATTACTGTAAATGGAAATTTAGCTGACTTAAGACGACTAGTGACCATTTAATATTTTTTTTGCATTCATCAGCGAACCGATTTAAAATTTTGTATACTGATAGAGTGTTGCATGACTGTGAAAAATACTTAGTTGAAGTTAATGACAGAGTTTCATTCATTAAGAACATTGCGTTAACTAATACTATCATCGACAGTGGCGTAGCCAGAAATTTTTCATGGGGGGGGGGTTACGACTACTGCAACTCACATAAATTTATATGTGTGTGTGATAAGTGAGTGAAGAATATACATTTTGTATGGCAAAAAATTCCTCATGGGGAGGTTGTGGCCCCCCTAACACCCTCCCTTGGGTAGGCCACTGATCATCGATCTAAAAAGGCTGCATAAGCATTCATTTTTAACATCCGATTTAGTTTTACTAGTTTTATGTAGTTACAGCAAAAACAAACATTCAAATTTATTAATAATCAAAATTTTAGTTAAAAAATCTTAGTCATCGTACGTGAATGTCACGAAGAAAAAAAACCAGCATTTTGAAAGTTAGGTTTAGGAAATAAATCTAATAAAAATGAGAAGCAAAATCAAGGAGAGTCAGTATATTAAAAAACATAACAACCTTGTAATATGAGCGAAAATATTGAAACAAACTAATAATTATAAATAAAATGAAATGGAACAATAAATAAACAACGACATAATCAACATTATTTTTGTCATAACAAAGAAACAGATAAATATTTAAAAATATATCTATCCACCAAATACAATAATTACACACAAACACACACGAATAAAAAATAAAAACTTTTTAACAAAAAAATTAAACCGCCGAAAAACTCAAAAGCAAAATATAATAAACCTTTTTTTTAATTAACCTTAATAACTAAGTTCTTAAACTAATGTAGGTATACCTAAGTCATTTTGAGTTGGTGCCAAACAACCCATGAACAAAGATCACTCAATTGCCTATAGCTCCATTATTAATAGGAGTCATTTATTGTTCACACACAAATTTTAATGCTGAGTTGTGTACTACAAAGTAGACCTCTCTGCATTTCTGCGAAAGCTCGTTGATCGTGAGCGCATTTTTACGTTCGGAGAGCGCATCTTTTGAATGTTTATCGCCGGAGATTCCACGTAGCATTGTTAATTTGATTTGGTTATTTCTTTAAATTTAAGGTAATTTAGTGATCTCTGTTCATTGGTTGTTTGGCACCGACTCAAAATTACTTAGGTATACTTACATTAGTTTAAGAACTTAGTTATTAAGATTAATTAAAAAAAAAGGTTTATTATTTTTTGCTTTCGACTTTTTCGGCGGTTTAATTTTTTTGTTTAAAAGTTTTTATTTTATATTTTTTGTGGCTATAAACACAAGTTAACAGCTTAGTGACGCCAAATTGAGCAAGCGAATTCTTTACGTTCATCTGTGTACGTCACACAGTAGCTAGAATTAAAAAATAAATATTACGTATGCGCGAAAATTCAAGAAATTTCGGATCTTTAAACAGTTCTGAAATATTCAATTTGCAATATTTGACGCATTATCATACCTCCAAAAAAAACATCGCCAAGCGGTACACATTTCTTTATGGTTGCCAGTCTAAACTACCACCGGCAGGGTACTTCACTCCCACTGAATATCGCCCACGATGGCGCCAGAACCAACACTAAATGAACATCAAAATGTAAACAGCACCGGATACGGAACATAGACCAGATCTTTTTAGCTGTATGAATTTTGAAAAAAAAATTAACAAATTTAATTTCGGAAATTTTAATAACATTCAAATACTTTTTTTGCGAAGCGGCAAACAAAAACAAAATGTGTGCGTGGGATTTACACATTCGCGTGCGTTAAAATCATTTATTCAAAATTAAAGCATGGATGCATATGTACGTAAATTCAGAACTACAAGAAATCTTAAAAGAATTGTTTTAACAAGCGAAAACAAAATGTACACATATGTGCTATGTACTGTGAACGAAGATGTATAGGTGGTTTGATGTGCAGTTTTAAACGGTGACGTAAAAACGTCGCCAATATCCCTTGCAATGGACGATATCGATACGATGCTATTTCAATCACGTGTCGGTGGAAAATACAAATTTGAACTAATCAGATTGAAACATTGAGTGTCAACTGAAACTACATTTTAAGTTGATGGGTTGGAGGTCACGTGTTGGCTGAAAAATGACGTCACACGGACACCGTCCATTTAAAAAAAATCAACTCTTCTGGTAATAGCATCTAACAAATATCAATTCAAGAGCTTATGAGCCTCGTTAGAGCTTCTATTTAATTTTATGAAAACTATAAAATTTAAGAAATATTGAATTTTCACGAGGAAAAGGAAAAAGATCACTAAACGAGCTGGCATAAAAAAAAATAGCTATTTAAAAGTCATATTTTATGCGTTTTCATACATTACAATCAGTGAGTGAAAAATCAATCATCCCCTGTTTTTCTACCCTTAGGGTTGGAATTTTTTTTCCAAATCTATATGGAACGCACTTCGGGGTATACCATTTCCAATAAAAAAAGAATTATCAAAATCGGATTACTCTGTAAAAAGTTATGCGTGATCATACATAAAAAAAATATATATATACGCGTTGACTTGAGAACCTCCTCCGTTTTTCGTCTGTTAAAAACAAATTCAAAACGGCTGAATGTAAACATTAACCGAACGGCCAGATAGTCTTCTATTACTGTTAAGAACCGATGGATTTGCAAAATAACATTATTTTAAGAAACTAGCTGAAATAGGTATATCCATGAAAGCTGAAGGTTTCAGTATCGAGAAACTTAAACTAATTGCTAATAAGTTCCTTTAATTGACAGGAGAAAAAAAAACGGATTTTCGTCAGTTAACGAGAATATTCCGGCCGCAACCGCTGCTGCAAAATTTCCGTGAATTGAATAAATAATTTTTGAGAGTATAGTATGGCCTGCTTCTGAAATATTCAACTGGGGAATCATTCCGTAAGCGGGGGCAGGTTTAGTTGGCTTCATTTTTTGTTGCCAACGTCTAACCCATTAAGGTTGCCGTTAAAACAGTTCTCCATATATTCTAAGCACAATCCTTGCAGATTGGCGTATTTAGCAACGCGTAAAAGCTTTGGCGACACCTGGCTTGGCAACCTACCCCCACTTACGGAATTATTCCCTTCAACTGTGTATATGAAGAAGTTTTAGAGTAGTTTTTTTAAGATGCAGATGTGTGCTTAGACAACTAACAGTAGCACAAAGCCACTTTTGGCAACTTTCGCCAACGTAAACCATCCGTGAAGCAGAGAACTAAATAATATCGGGCGGCGAATCTGGACGCAATGGGGGATAGTTCGAATAGAAAGTGCAAAGAGTAAATTTTGAACACCGATTCAATTTAGAAATAATTAACACTTAAGTAATTGATAATTAAAGTAAGATATGTGATGATCTGCATCACACAGCTTCTGAATACAGTCGGCATATATATATATATATATATATTGCTCGCTTCAGTTTTTCTACACAAATGCTCATTGAAACTCCAAATTAAAGGCAACTGGCGGAGCAGCTACTCTCTAATGAGTATGGGAAATGCATAGTACTAGTGTTTCGTTTCTCCGCCTTTTAAAGTTTTAGAAATGAAGTGACGGATAAAGCTTCCAACCGACTGCCGTAGCGCGTAAGAACTTATTGAATCATCCCATCGTGAAATGCGAAGCTCGCGAATGGTTGTGTTGAAAGTTTGCACCAAGCTGTAAAAAAATTCGTTTTACAGTCAATGCTACACAGATAGGATACATAAACAGGGAGATTTTCATTTAATTTGAGTATAGGTTAGTCACTTAAACTGTAACTTGAACGGTCACTTAAAGTTCTTTCAATTTAATTTTGAGATTTTGTGAAAACTGAGTGCACGGTTGTGCCATTCTTGGAAAAATGAATGGAAATTGAAAAAAAATTGCAGTTACGTTAAATACAAGTGAATTTAAACTCTAAAGGCCAAAACTGTTTTAAATATTTCATGCACGCTTAAACCCAAAGAGCGAAAAAAACGATACATTGCGGAGATATCCGTTTCCATGGAAACCTACCGGTATTTCCATGAAAGTGCTCTTAAAGTAGTTTTTTTTTCTGCAAACTCCCCTCCTCGCTTCCTCTTTTTTCCGAGAATTTCTCTCCTCGCTTATTGTTATATTCTGCTCCGCTCTTATGATCGAAAAGCGCTCCTAAAGGTGAAACTCACTTTTGAAAACTGGCCCAAACATTGCTCCGACTGATCGAATTTCGCTCGTTTGGTTTAAGTGTGTAGATTTTGAGATTTTGGGAAAATCTCCATTTTATTTCAGAGAGTCAAAAAAGTGAATCCTTTGCTCGAGAAAATGAGATGTCGCAACGGACAGGACGCCCTAATGAGGGCGCTTGTTTTTTATCACCAATAAAACGATTTCGTCTGCATGAAACAATGATAAAGGAGGTGAAGGGATGTTCTCAGCGAAACGGAGTTTTTGAAATTTCGAAAAGGATTCCTCACGTTTTTAGAAGAAAGTGCCATTCCGATTTCGGTCTATACTAAAAAGTGAATGGGAAGTGATTCATTTCGGACGAAGATATAAAAGAGGGAGTGTAGACTTGTTTTTGGTTTTGTAGCGCCCGTTGTCATTGCCACCACAACAGGCTGTATCTTCGAGTATTATAAAAATCTGGAGTGACTCCCCTCGATTTTCCGAACACTTACGATTAAGATCATGACCCAGCATTTAAATAAATTTTAATCGATGAAAACTTCAAAAATATATACCATACTGAAGATCCATCGAATGCACCGTTTCAACGATGGCGCACTTTCAAGAATGTCTCCCAGTATGCCATCCTGTAAAAGAAATCTGGGTCGTAGCTCTGTAGAAAAACTATATACACATCCAAATCAATACCGGTCTTACGATGGTGGTTTATAACAGATATACCCAATTTGAACTCAATCGAATGGACCGTTTAAACGCTAGAGCACTTTCAAGAATTTCCCACCCTACGCCATCCTGTAAAAGAAATCTGGGTCGTAGCCCTGTAGGAAAACTATAAATCCTATATACACCGAAATCGATACCGGTCTTGCGACGGCGGTCTATAACCTATAGACCCAATGGGAGCTCCATCGAATGCCCCGTTTAGGAGCTATCGTGTTCACTCCCATACACACAAACACACATACATACATCTCGTATAAACAGCATACATGAACTCAGAAGACCTGCAAACGTGTCCATATACCCAAATCTCGAAGTCGAATTTTTTCAGGATGACACTACTTTCCTTACAGGGTACATGTTCGGAAAGTAATAAAGATCATTATTTTTTGCAAAGAACTATTTTTGCGGTTTTGGCACAAGGCAGAAGATACGGTACTTCCACAATTTATAACTATTAGATTTCCCATCCAATTTTTCCCTCTGCCTCCCCCTGCGCTGTTGGCAATCGATAATTACACGAGTCACACTTGATACGATACAAATTGGATAACGAGGGGGCTTTCGAAGAGGGGGCTCTAGTTTCCTCCTTTAGACGAAGATTTTCTTCTGAAGTTTTGTAAACGGATTCTTGTGAGAGTGGCTGATTTGAGAAAATACCTTTGAGGCGCTCTTTTTTAAGGCAACGAACTGAAAGAATCAAAGACTCAGCGAGTTTCTAACGATGAAGAGGCTAAATTTTGAAGAAATCGATTCTGATATTTTTCTCTTAATTGAAGCCGACAAACAAATTTTCTGTTTTAGAGTCAATTTCTATAAAATATTGTAGATTGATAGTGTTGCTCGATTATTAAAAACACTCAGTAATATCTTAAGAGTTAAGCTAATGAATGATACAATAGACTCAATATTGTAATTGTAATATTTTGGATACATTGAAGGATCTGATTCTTTTCAAACTGCTTTAGTTCTAGGGAAGAAAAAAATGAATAGACAACTTTGTACAAAAAAAAAGGAAAAAACATAAATATTGCCGCATTGGAACTTTTTCTTTAAAGTTTTCAGTGTAGAGCTAATACCATCCTTCAATCTCTTACTTGTCATAGAAGGTTCCAATAGAAAATATTTACAACCCTTTCGTCCATGTTTGACAAAGCCCTGGCATTTCAAAGATTAGTAAAAAAACCTACAAACTGAGATGCGAATGTAATTAATATTTCATTCAGTCGTAACTTATTGTGGCCAAGTGTTCCTATAAACAGCTGTAGCTCGCATTGTGATAGAAGTAGGGCTTAGAATTTTTTTAATAAGATATACTTTAAAGTATAAAGAATACTTTAGCATAAAAATCTCAAAATCGATAGTTTCAACTAAATTGGATAGCCTGCAGGTGTTGAGTACCCTTTAAGTACCAAACAAAATACAGTGGCGAAAACTGTATGAATAACAGTACACATTCTATACATTAACATAAGCTATCAAAATTACGATGCGTTCATAACTATTTTTGTTTGACTTACCCACCCTTTTCTCATCGCTCTTCTTTGCTTTGTACTGGTGCTGTCAACACATACAGAGTTCATGCAGAATGGAAGTTCCAAGATTGGGTCTTGGCAAAGTAAAGCATCCAGTAATAGAAACCAGTTCCTTTGCTTGCACGCTGAATAGTGTAGTACACAGTTTGGTACAACCACGTGAAGTTCATCGAATAAAATGGACCAACTGATCATGAAAACCAACTGCACCAAAATAAGACGTCAGAATCAGACATGTCGATGCACTTCTCATACACCTGGTATTTTACATTTTTTGCAGTGCACAACAACCCATAGTTCATTGTATGAAATTTTCACTTTAACCCATTTATGCCTAGTGTCCCTTTTTTGGGACGGCATTTTCGCTATGAGTCGAAAACGTTATTTATTTTTCCTAGCCTTTATTCGTGAGTATTGAGCCTCCACTCTACAAAATATTTTAACATGACCCAGTAGGATGTTGATATTTCGATTTTTATGCATCATGATTTTAAAAGAAGTCATCCCTTGTTCAAGAAGTCGACATCAGAAATGTATCTATTATTTCTGTTATCAGTAAAAATCGAAGAAAGTCGCAAAAATATCCAGGCACAAATGGGTTAATACTCGGTTGAAGATCTCGACACAATTCTAAATATCATACACCACTCAAGTATGAAAAGCACACTGAGTCAACACAATGAGCCATTTCGTCACATACACATATTGAAAATTCTATTCGATATCCATCCATATAACGGCAATTACTGTTCAAGTGAAGGGATTTCCATGGAACTCATGTTTGTGGAGCCGGGAACTCAAGAGTGAAACAACTACCTTGGCTTACACAGTCACCGACCTCCATATAATTGAACAGTTATGGTTTATTTCAGAGCGTTTGATACAGAATCGATGTCCTCTCCCAGAACTTTCACACTATCTCCATGGAAGAAGGGTGTAATATTCCTCCAAAAACTATTCAGAAATCGTATGAATCGATTCCTGGACGAATCCAAGCAACATTACATGCGAAAGGCTGTCCTACACCGTACTAATAAAGGCTTCTTAATCATTCTAAAGCGTTTTTATTATTTTGATAACCACCTGCATTTAAATGGACCGTTCATTTAAAGTCTAAAATGAATGGGTGCTTTTTTGGATAAACGTAATAGGATTCGATTTCAAACAACAAATAATCCTACAATAACCATTTCGTTTCTTCATTATCCTTAAAGGAATCTCTTTCTGTTGACAAAATTATTTTAGATACGTTTCTCTAATCTAATTTACGTAGTGCGTGAAAGTATAAGTTATTCGGACGCTTTGGGTTCAGTGCTAAGATTTTTAGCAGATACATATATTGATAGTATCCAAGAATGCATTCATCTGTAAGAAATTATTTTCGATAGTTACAGATAAACTTATAAGTAAACAACATAGATCAATCCATGCCAAACGCATCGATTCATAAAACGCTTTCCGACCAGGGTTCTAAAAACACACATTTTTTTTTTTAAATTCGAAATTCAATGCTTTCTTTTGTTTGAAACCGTACTTTTTTGGTCTTTATGCAAATTTAGGAAAAAACAATGTTTCGCGTGAGATCTTGCCACAAATCAGCTGTTGGCACAAGTGCCTCCAGTCAGGGTTACCAAACTCCTCTGTCTCTCCCTTACATCTGCTGTAGGACGGTATAGCTCTCGTTTCAAACGATTCCACAAATGAACACGATTCTAAACGCGAAAACAAATACCATTCATCCAAACAGCGATTTAACAAAGAGAAAAGCATATCAATAGACTCTCTCTTAATGAATTTTACTCATGACACAGATTCCTCCAAAAAGATCATCTGTCCTCCAGTGACCAACCCATCGAAAACTCCTTAGACAGCGAATTAATTCACGCAAAAACGAAAATCGTGTCATTATGGCAAACAAAGACCTTGGAGCTCGCAGATACGGTGAAACGTCATTCCATTCGACTCCAGCACAACAGACGATGCTGAATGCAATGGAATGAGAGCCTATTTCGCCCCGGGTTCCTGAGCTCATGAGAGCTCGGTTTTACTAAACCCTATCGAATTGTATTTGTTACGTGAAGATGCTTAACGAATAAGGAACAAGAGATTGGTGGATGAATAATGATCATTCATTTGTATCCACATTTTGAATTGAAAATAATCACTCGTAATCAGTAGTGCAGCCCTAAGAAATAAAAATGGGGGAAAGGTCCTTCTTAAATAAAATTAACTGGAATAGGATGAATGAATTGGATGTAAGTATTGCACATTAAAATGCATCCGATCCTTATTTTTATTACTTACTAATGGATGACTGCTACTTTAGTGTCATTGTGAAAGCAATGCAATTTTGATCCATACTGTTTTAAGTAGGCCCACAGAGAATTGAGACAGAAGGGACCCTGGGCACGGGAGTTATTGGGCCCCGGAATGGGATGAAAAGGATGCATAAGGCTTTGTATGTGCGGCTTGAGGTCCATTTAAAGTGCACTGTTGAAAGCTTTTGTTGGGAGAAAATATATGTATTTTACTGTAGGGGGAACAGAAGGGGCCATTTCCCCTCGGATCGACCTTAAGGGGGGCCTCAATTGGATGGAAATTTTGTAATACATAAGGCTTTGATCGAGTCACGTACTGCACGAAACAACGCTCAATAATCGCGGGGTGTCCATTTGCCTTCACCCTTTCTTCAAAAGCCGATCACCAGAATCTTACAGGACGATGCCAATTTCAGAGAGGAAACATCCAATCACTTCCTTAGAAGACGTTCGAATACCTTTTTAATGGATCTGCACCGTAAAGAATATTCCATTAGAAGTTATTTTCGTACGTCTCCCCATTAGCATTCATGAGTTGAAGTGTCATACCGCCTCGGCGTTTTCTAAAGTTACGTACGAATGCGCCATTTTGCCTTTTCAAATGCGGTTCGGAATGATTAAGAAATTTTTCCTTATTTGTAATCAGGCGGGAGAAGCGTTAGGAAATGGCGAATAGTGAACGAGGGAGAGTACTTTAGTCTAATGATCATGATGTCTAGATAACTTTTTTTTTTTTTTTTTACATCGGCTTTAAAGAGTGTTTGCGATCCGTTATTTGGACAGCGTGTTTAGTATATCATCAAATGGTGAAATTATTACGCTGTTATAAATTTTTGGTGTAAATCGCTCTCCTGGTTATTAAATTAGGCTACAATTTGTATTGTACGCGTCCACTCACTAAACTTTGCGTTTTGTTGCAAGTCAATCCATTCACTAGAATGCAAGATAGGGCTTTTTGGATGTCCCCAGTATGCAACACAGGGTTTTCTCGAGAAACAGGGGCGCTGTCGCTCAGCTGACCTCATTCTTGGGGACATATTTTTGACACTTAATTAGACGATTTTTCGCAAAAAATCGCTGTATGGTTTACAGGGCAGAACCTGTCATGTTTGCTTCTATGTATTAGTAATACTTAATGGCACTTCTATTACGTAGTCCAATGTCTGGAAAGTACTAGACGTAGACTGTTGTAAAATGTTAGAGTAACGTCGGTAGAAGTAGTGATGGGCCATTCGATTGGCTTCTATAATCAATGACTACTATTCGATTGGAATCAATAATCGATTCATCGAAGAGTGAATATTCGCGATTTTCACTATTCTAATAGTATTCGCGATTTTACTATTCAAATAGTATTCCCGATTTTACTATTCGAATAGTATTTGCTATTTCACAGTTTCAATAGTATTCATGATTGCACTATTAGAATAGTATTCGCATTTATATTCGAAATTTCGAATGCCATCGTTTTTAAGTAAAGTTAAGCAATAGGTTTTTAAGCATAATGAGATGTATCTTTAATTTGAGATGCGAGATACAATATGTGTAATCTGAAGAAGTTACAAATTTTTATGGTTACGGTGTCTCTCTTTCAATGATTAGAATCTCTGAAAAATATAAAATTTGTAGATTGTATTACGTTGCACTTTTAAAGCCATTTTAAATAATTTTAGTCCAACAGTCGCCAAGCTTGGCTATTTTCGGCAAAACATTACCCAATAAGGAGCCAAAAGTAGTTTTCAAAACGGACTCCAGATGGAGATATCTACATATAATGCGTACTAGCAAACTTTTATTGTTATTCAAGCATCCTATTGTCTTTTCAACTGAAATAAGTTTATATGAAGCTCTGTAAAATGCTCATAATTGAGTAGATCCCTATCAATTTTTTGTTCCTTTTGTATCAGTGAAATGGCCTCGTTCGTTCTGGACCGCTTTCCTTTCGTAATTCCAGAAGTACATTAGCCAATATCAACGCAGACGTCCGTACTTTGTAATAATACCATAACCATTGGTGAAACATTCGAGATAACACAAAACAAAGCGGAAACGGCATTCAATGCACATAATGATTTACGGAAATGATTCCGGCTTCCTTTGTTCAGGTTCATTAGGGCAAAATGAAAGGGCAGATGCACGATCCCACTTTTAGAATACAATCGCCGAAGTTTAATAAATCACACTGAAGTGGCTTTGAATTCCTCCACCGTTTTGAAAGAAAATTCCAAGGAAGAAACCCCCAACTCGGCAAATCTGTCCCTGATTGCACCCCCGATTTTGTTATCATACGTTTTTTCAATGGCCTCCCTCTACGGAGAGCAAATTTAAAAGACGTATTCTCGTCAAAAATTAACAAAAATAGGAAGAAATTCACAAAATTAGGTAAAAATTCACAAAATGAGGACTCTTGACGGAAAAAAAAATCTGTCCTCATTCCGGATTCACTGGGTAGAAAAAAAACCAAACACACCAATCAACAATCTTATCCATCCAATTTCTTTCATAAAATTGGGTTAATAAAACAATAAAACCATTCAACCTTTTTATATAGATAAAGTCGTTGTCGAACCAATGTCTGCGATGTGCAAAAATGATAACTTTAACATATTGAATAAAAACGTTCCCTGTAAAATTTTAGGTGAAGTGTAATGCTTTGTATCGTATAATGCTCAGAGTCACATACATAGCAGTATTTTTATACTAAAATACGGTTAGTAAACTAGGCATACTAGACAAAACGGCAAAAAAATCTCCCAAAAATGTACACAGTAGATATTTTTGACAATAACGGCATAAATTAAAATGCATTTCATTTAGACTTATAACTTATCCAGTGTTCATTATACTTAATTGCAAATTGGGTAACCCATCGACCCAAATCCTTCGTCATCATTTTATGGACTTCTTTTAATTAAGTATTTCAGACTCATAGATCTCCTTTCACAACCCTACATAAGTCATTGAGTAAACGCACCTCATGCTTTTATCTAAATATACTCAATTGGATGGGATCATGGGACGTCACAAAACATTTCTTCGGATGTAAAATGACAGCTTACTGCGTTCTAATGAAGGCAAAAGATCACTTTAATGAAGTCGGGCACTCCAAGTAGTCAATTATTCTTTCTCCTCGCTCCCAGTTTAATTTATTAAGACATCTTCGTTATAATGAAACGTCATTATAAATAAGTTTTTACTTGTGAGGGAGGGGGGGCAGTACATGGGTAAAATATTTTTCTCGTTAAATTGTGATGAAAAAAAGTGCAAACGAGTGTTGTAGGTTCTTACATGTTTCAGGATTTGTGAATTGGGTTTTGTTTGTCCGTGTGTGCGTTTTTGTTAAAAGGTAGAGCAAGCTTGTCCCAATCCCATTCTTAAATGTCAAGATTTTATTATACTAGAGATTTTAAAAGGATCCATTTTTTTAACTTCCTGGTTTCGTGGAGATATATCATTAGTCCAACTGTATCATCACAATATTCATGGAATAGAAACACCGAGGGTTTTTATGATTTTGTCCTACTCGAAAAAAAAAAGGTGTGTTTTTTTGAAAAAAACAAGTGTTGATTTTTTTTCAAAATTTGAAATTTAGTTACACGGCTAGTCTATCTCTTAATATGTGTACCCCACTGGTTACGTTTATAAACAGACCCTATCCGATACCTAATAAAAAAAATCAAAATGATTTTCCAGATTGAAATAATATTAGGTTCATTATCTGCATAACTTTTGTTTAAAAATTCTAACTGAGCACTAGTATAGTGCATCAATTTCACTGTTAAAAGGACTGCTAATTATTTACCTAAAAGGAAATCATCACTGGTTGTAATTACTATTATTGATTTATGATTTTTCCTATAAAATTGATTTTTGTAATCAATTCGTTGCTCTAAGCTCTAGTTTAACGTAGTTATAGTTTGATTTACAGTTAAACAATAGTTTTTCGTTTCAGTTTGTAAACAATTAAAACTTAGTAATGAGCAAAATTTCTTCAAGCATTCACTATTCTTAAAAACTCCAGATGAAACCCAAAATATCCCGATAAAACTCGAAAAACACTGATAGAACTCCAAAACCGAGCTAAAACCACCAGTAACTCTGACAAAAACCCTTTCCTGAAAAAAACAAGCGGGTATTTAGCAACCCCGGAACACACCCAGAGCAGCAAAGGCAACCGGAAAGCGATCCGTTATAAATGATGTGTTTGACTTACCCATCCTTTTCTCTTCTTCAATCCTTGTTCTGCACCGACGCTGACCTCCAATGCACACAGTCCATCCGATTACAGTCCCAGAAGAACTGATCTTTGCAGAGTGAAGCATCCAGTGGCTTGAAAACAGATCCGTTAACCAATACTAGTTCCCTTGCTTGTTCGCCGAGCACTACACAGTTCGACACAAGCATTTTGCAAAGCATAATGGGATAAAAAGGACTCATCATCAACGTGAGGCATTGCTTTCCAAAAACGAGCAATTTTGTGAGCCACTTCTTGTACACCGTACGGGACGCGGTTTCTTCCAAAGCAGTTCAAGACCCGATTTGAGCCACTCTATTCAAAGATTTCGAAGCAGTTCTCAATAAAAACAACTACAGTACGAAAAGAACACTGTGAAGGAACATCTCATTGTCTTAGCCAGCACAAATACTGGAAATTATATTAGATACCAATTCACGGCAGCAAAGTAGGACATTTTCTCTAATGGTTAAGATCCACTTGGCAATCGATGTATATCCATTCAGAAGTCTGATTTATATTGATACATCCACGAATCTTCTATTTTCTTCTATATATCTTTCACGTTTGTTGCTATTTTTGCTGAGGAGAGTTTTTAGTACATACTCAATGGCTTCATTCGTAAACGACTTTACGAACAACTTCCAGTTTATTGAGTTTCGTCGCCTAGGAGACGTGTTTGTTTACAATTCGCGAATGCGTTCAATTTGCTGAGGAGAGTTTTGAGTACATACTCAATATAAAATCAACAGGATTTTTAAAAGAAAGAGTGGCCATCCTTGAAGTGCCCAGATCAAAATTTAGAAAATTCAACTTCATTTTTTTTTTGTATTTAGCAAGAGAAGTACAAATTTCGCTAATACTGGTTTAAATCCACTTCAATCTCAACACTAAACTATGCATTTTTGAATGGACTAAAATGAAAAATAGAAGAAAATAATTACCTTTGAAAAAGTATGTACCTTCGTAGCATTTTCTAACGCACTCATGAATTTCCTCCTTGAAAAAATAATATTTGCAGCTTCAGCAAACGTAAAATACTTTTCACAACAATATACTTTTCCATAACAACGGACGCTATTTGAAAACAGCAACAACGTGCAGCAAGTGTATCTTCTCAACAGCGGAACGAACTTGATATGCTTTCAGTTTACTTCGTTTGAAAGTAATCGCACTCAGTGTTATATACGAACGCTGTAGTTTTTAAACTGAATGCACTCAAATTCCTTTACGAACACCTTAGATAGAAACTCTTTGCACGAGTGCAACTCGTTTGGCGTTTACGAATGCGGCCAGTTTAAAATCGACAGAATATTATCGACAGAATAAGGTTATAATCGACAGAATAGGTTACCGACAGAATAGGTTATAATCGACAGAAAAGGAAAGAGTGGCCATCACTGGAGTGCACCGACCCAATTTTAGAAATTTCAAATTGCACTTTTTCAAAAGTACTGAGCAAGAGAAGTTCCAATTTCGCTCATAACGGTTTAAATAAACTTCATTCTCAACACTAAAAATATGCATTTTGAATTGAATGAAATGAAAAATACAAGAAAATGGTTACCTTTGAAAAATTCTGTAACTTCGTTGCAGTTTCTGGTAGCTTCAGCAAACTTAAAATACTTTTCATAACAACATACCATGCAACATACTTTTCGTAACTATGGATGCCATTTCATAACAACGACGTGCCTTCTCTCTCAAGTGTGCCCTCTCAACAACTGGATGAACCTGCTCCTTGCTCAGGGTGCATTCGTAAACGACAAACTCGTTGCACGAGTTTTCGCAAGAAAACTGGAATGCGTGTGTTGAGTGCTATCAGTAGCTATCAGTTTCTTTTGACTTAACGAACAACTTCAGTTTATTTAGTTTCGTCGCCAAAGAGAGGTGTTTGTTTACAATTCGCGAATGCGTTATTTTTGCTGAGGAGAGTCTTTAGTACATACTCCATATAAAATAAAGAGGATTTTTAAAAGAAAGAATGGCCATCATTGAAGTGCACAGATCAAAATTTAGAAATTTCAACTTAACCTTCATTTTTTCAAAAGTATTGAGCGAGAGAAGTTCAAATTTCGCTCATAACGGTTTAAATCAACTTCAATCTCAACACGAAAATGTGCATTTTTGATTTTACTAAAATGGAAAATACGAGAAAATGATTGTCTTTGAAAAATTATGTACCTTCTTAGCAGTTTCTAATGCATGCATGAATTTCCTCCTCGAAAAAATAATATTTGCAGCTTCAGCAAACGTAAAAAACTTTTCATAACAATATACTTTTCCGTAAGAACGGGCGATATTTGTAAACAGCGACAACGTGCAGCAAGTGTATCTTCTCAAAAACTGAAAGAACCTGATCTGGGCTCAGTTTACTTCGTTTAAAACTAATTTCACTCAGTTTTGTATACGAACGCTTTAGTTTATAAACTGAATGCACTCAGTTTCCCTTACGAACAACTTAGATGGAAACTCGTTGCAGAGTGTAATTCGTTTGGTGTTTACGAATGCGGCCTCAGTTTACTTAGTTTGAAACTAAACGCACTTAGTTTTATATACGAACGCTCTCGGTTATAAACTGAATGTCCTCAGCCTCCTTTACAAAAGCATTAGATGGAAACTCGTTTGGCCTTTACGAATGCTGGCAGTGACCGGCTCATAAACAAGTAACAGTTCCTGTGAGATGTCCGATTTTCTTCAAGGATGGTTTTCTTCTCTGACTTGGTTCTATTGCATTGGCGTCATCCCGTTATTACTTGGTTATAACCAGGTCCAGTTATTACATCCAGTTATTACCAGAATCGTTATTTCCAGCATGAAGATCTCCACTCTTCTTCGTCCAGTTTATCTGCAGCTTCAATTACAGGTTGGACAACGTTCGTTCTTGCCTCATTGAGCACTTTCCAACAAGGTTGAAATATGAAAGTGTTGTATGATTTCGGTATGTCCGTATCCGTACCTCTGTATCCATACGTGCCTGCCGAAAATAGGAATCTACTAATACGGAATTTATGCGTGGATTCTTATGTACGGTATGGGGGTGTGCCGGATCAATAAAAAGTTAGATCCGCGGATACGGATAGGAAAACTGTTTTTGCGAATCAAAATGTTTGATTTCTTCTTATGTTTTCATGCAAGATAAATTAAAATCGCTTACCTTGCTCTCCGGGTTCTACAGCATACATGCATACATGCTTAATGCTATAATTCACCCCTTAACGGTCGTATAAATTTGAAGTGTTCTCAGCATTCCTTACACAAAATGAGTTTTATTTCTAATTTTTAACCCATTTGTGATTGGATATTTTTGCGACTTTCTTCGATTTTTACTGATAAAAGAAATAATAGATAAATTTCTGATGCCAACTTCTTGAACAAAGGATGATTTCTTTTAAAATCATTACGCATAAAAATCGAAATATCACCATCCTACTTTGTCATGTTAAAATATTTTGTAGAGTTGAGGCTCAATACTCATGAATAAAGCCTAGGAAAAATAAATAACGTTTTCGACTAATAGCGAAAATGCTGTCCCAAAAAAGGGGACACTAGGCATAAATGGGTTAACCTAGTAAGGATTTTCTCACTTGTGATTATTTTTATCCGTTGAAGGCGTATACTAATGATTCATTCTGGACACAACTTCACGGAAGTTTTTAAAAAATTTTAGATCTACTGATTCATTAAAAGGATATTAAAAAATGAATTAGGTTTACTGACGCTATAATAAATAAATATATTGGTACTGAATGTTTAGTGTTCATTTTTAAAAGGACTCCGCTTTAACATTTGAGCTATGACGTCACCAAGACGTCACACGAAGCCACGAGAGGCGTCACTTTAAGCCACATGCCCGGTGAATTTCGTAGAACGGATTATTTCATTTCGAATGAAAACATGAATTATTGCAAAAATCATTTTGAATAGTTCTTCTAGATAGTTCTTTTTGCTCTTAAAGGAAATTTTCTATTAGCATCCGAATAAAGACCTAGAAGGCATCGGATTGTATCAATCGAAAACAAAACTTTTTACGTCAGTCAGGCTAGCTGATCTGCGTTATTCTACCCATCTACTGGGAATTTTGCACAGGTGAGCAAAACGATGTAGGACCCCGCAGGTGCAGGAAAAGTGGAAGAACTTACTGTATTGAAAGGGACGCCAGGTGAAACCAATTGTTCTTATGAAAATGCCTTTCGGAGCAGCACATTTAAATTTTTGCTTTTAGCCAGAGCTTAAAGGATACTTTCTAGAAATTGAGTTAAATAGGTTATTTAATTTACTGTCAACTGAAGGAATTGATCAAACTGGATGACTGGATGATAGATACAGATGTTGCTACCCTGAGTGTACTTTCATTTTGAAAAAAATTACGTTGACAGGGCGTCACTTTAGACTGCACATTAAGGCAGATTTAGAATAACTATTCGCGTAACTGACAATAAGCAAAAAGAACGTTTGCGTAACATAAAGATGATGTCGTTCATTTGAATGACTGGATAATACATGCAGTCAATGCAGATGATGCTACCTTGTGTTTATTTCATTTTGAAAAAGAAACTGCATTGACATGGGCGTAGCCAGAGCGTCACTTTAGACCACGAATGAAGGCAAATTTAGAATAACTGCTTGCTTAATGGACAGTAAACAAATGGACATTTGCAAAAGATCCCCATGATGTTCGAATTGTGGACTGTTTTCAGCATTTCTGATATGGACTGAGAGTTTCATTTACAATTTTTTACTTATTAAGAATTTGCTAACTTGTTAGCATTTTTATGCAGCGGAGGAGTCAACCAATAATAGATTCTACGCCCACCTTCCCACCGAAGTTTTTAGAAAATATTGCATTTACTGATTAATTGAGGATACAACAAATTTTAGCGTTCTAATAACGTGATAATAAACACAGATGTCGGTACTTTATGTTTATGATTCATTCTGAAAAGAACTGCGTTAACATGTTTTGAACGATGGGCGTAGCTAGGGCGTCACAGGAGTCAAGAAGGGGGCGTCACGTTAAGCCGCAATGTTAAGTAAATCTATATATAGAAGAACTATTTGTTGCATGTTGAACGAACAAATGAATTATTGAAAAAATAATTTTGAATAATACTTCTAGATAGTACTTTTTGCTCTTGATTATAGCTCTTTTGCTCTTATTGAAAGTAAATTTTCTATAAGCATACATATAAAAACCTGTAAATGTGGCAACTCCGGATTGGAGCCCTCAAAAACGAAGATATTTTTTTTGTTCATTGCCCGGGCACTGTTATCGCATCGGCAAATCGCGACTTTGCCCAGAGACCCCGGTCGAAAGACCTCCAATTTCAATTTCTGTTTTGAAATATTCTTTTTTATATCAAAATTTTATGAAAAATAAAGCAAATTTCATAAATGCCCCCCCCTAAATTCATCAATGCCTGGGGCCCCTGTTGGTGATAATCAGTCCCTGTTCATTGGACTTTCTGCTTGCACGAGTTTAATATATTGCATTCAATATTAGCTTAAATGAATAATGTCTGGTGTAAAATGTACGTCGAAAGCAAAACAAGTCCGTCATTTTTTGATTTCTTTTAGCTTGGAATAGTTCTTTGAGATCAGCAAGTCTGAATATTGAATTTTTTGCGAGATGAAAAACTCAACGTAGTATTTCAATGAACTGTGGTTTAACCCTCCAAGGCCCACTATAAGAAATTACCAAATAAAAAGTTATTTTTTTTCTTTGAAATGGCGTTCTTTTTTTCAAATAACGGAAATATAATAAAGCATTGTAGAAGTTATTATTATATGTTTTTTTTTTTAATTTTAACACCATAACTTTAAAACTCTTCTGAACGTGTAAAATGGGACTTTCAACAAAATATTTTGTATTGAGTGAAAAAGCATCAGTTTTCCTACCTATAAATGACAATAACTAAGTTTTTCTCCGCATTAAGTATTTTTAAAATAGTAGATAATTTATCATTAGAACATTTTTTTTTTGTTAACGTCATCCAAGTTGCTTTTAAAATATTTTTCATCCATGAATGCTGGCATCTGTGGACCCAAACTACCACTACTGCTATTTATTTAAGATACAATAAACGGTTTTAGGACTTCAAAATCGCGCTTCGAAACGTTTTCCCCTTATAAAATAGGAAGGATAGGGTAGTCTATAGGCCAGCCACTGGGGGCATTAGAGAGTTAAAAGCTCATCTTTTAAATTGCAAGTGAGATCGCAACTGCGTCATCGCAGAACAGGATCGCACTACTTTTGCGTACCCAAAATAGCCCTCTCACTCAACCCCCCCCCCCCCCACACACACACACACGAATATTATTCGAATAGTAAAAACCGCGAAACCTCGAATACCATATCACAGTGGAAATAGTCAGTATTCACTATTCGATGAACCGATTGTGGATTCTGTTCGAGCAGCAGTCATCGATCGTAGGAACCGTTAGAACGCCCCCCCTTACTAGCAATTTTGCTCGGGCTACCACCGGCCACGTAGCCAGCCGATGATAGCCCGAGCAAAATTGCTAGTAGGGCCTCCCTCATTGGAAGCCACCTATGTGGGAACGCAGCCTCTGTTGTCTCCAGCGGATCTTCTCTCTTTAGCAATATCAGGGAAAGGATCATTCCCTTCTTTTTTAAGACTTTCGCATCGAATTCATAGAAAAGGCAATCGGTGGCTTGAAGGGACGTTTGCCTGAACTCAATTTCGGCAAAAGGATTCTGGTGAGCTTTCAAAATGGCCCGTGACTGTTGTGGGGGAAAGTAATGTCGTTTTTACGTATTTCGATATTTCCCCTATCAAAAACGACTGAAGCTAATCGTACGATCTATGGCATGTATATGAGTTTCTTAACATGGGTACTCAATGGCGCGACCCTTTTCAAAATTCGCAAACAAAGGAGGGAGGGGAGCCAAAACATGTATACCCTATCTTCCCAGAGATCGGCAATGGTAAACCTAAAGTTGATTGCTTTTCTCCCCCTCATCCCCCGTTGTTTAGAGAGGGGGAGTACAGTTTCACTTAGAGGACGCTCCCTCATACTCTCCCCTCCGTTGGAAATAAAAATAATTACTGCTTGCTCTGCAATGCTCTTTGAAAGCAACTACAGAAGCAGAGTTGGGCAAAATACATAAAAAATGTATTTTCGATGCAAAATACAAATTACATTTATTCAAACACAAAAAATTACAAAATACAAAATGCTTTCTAAATTGAAAAAATACAAAATACATTTATTTTCTTAATACATACAAAATACGAAATACGTCTAAAACAATTAAGTAAAATTTTCTACAGAAACTTCTAGTTTATTTTATTCCAGTGAATTTTAAGATGAACAAACAAATGTAATAGTAACTTTTTTTTTTTACATATACATACGTTTTTCCTGGAATAAATTGCATCTTAAAAGGCATGAAAGCAAAAATGTGTGACAAGTATTTATTGAACGTTATTTTTCAGTGATAATGAATGGAATTGAAATATAAAATTAAATATATTTCTAAACGAAGATGAGTTGAATTATATTTCTACTTTAAGATACATTTATAGCCTTACCATCGCACAGTAGTTATATCACTGAAAATGGTAGACCGCCGAAGAGTGAAGGTCCCGGGATCGGGTCCCATCGAGCAGCTGTCTATCTAACAGTCTGGATTTTTGGTAGGTTTTTTCCAGATGTAACGTGAATACGCTTTAGAACCCCTTAGAAAGTTCTCCTACCAAGGCACCTTCCCATCCTTGGCAGATTGCCCTAGTAAAGCGTTGCCATAATCACGCAAACACAAGATACATTCATATATTACTACAAAAGATTATATTACTACAAGATTGTGATGGTGGAGTGGAACAATATCAGCCTTGATGTTTTAAGAAAAGGACTTTCATCTTTGAAATCAAGATGTAATATGATGGTTCAAAGAAAGGGCTATCAGACTGAACACATTAGAAAATAAAATTCTTATATTTATTTCTATATATATCTTTGCAAAATCGTTACAAAAATGTGTGAACACCCTCTGTAGGGTACTTGCGGGAAACCCCGAAAAAAAAAATTGTTGTGGAATATTACTCAAATGAAATTAATTTACGTTTCACAAATCACCCGTGCATGAAGATTTTCTTAACATTAAACTTTTAAACGCTTGTGTCACATTGCTGAAGAGTTCTGTAGGGGAATTGCAAAAAATATTTAACATGAATTTAAGAAAATGCTTTTAAAAAGAATTTAACAGGTTTTTTTTTTTTAAATTTTAGTTTTACAATGTTCTATATACGGTTAATGGGTCAAACATTTCAGGCTCTACAAATACTCAAGAGAACACATTAAATTACCATATATGTTTCCGAAAAAAAAAAAATAAAATCTAATTTTCTCTTTTCTCTGACCAGAAGTTTAAATTTTAGAATGTCTAAAACTTTAGAGGATTTTTCGAACTACTTATTAGTTATTAGCATCAGATATTATTAAATTTATACATTTATGCATAACTTGCAACTATCTTTATAAAATAGGAAAATAAATGTCAATTTATGAAACTAAACTCTTCGAATAATTTGTTGGATTCAATTAAAATATTCAGATAATTTACTTTGATTTTCAGGTAGAAATTAAACCTTCATAATGTGTGAAAGATTATTTTAGTACGTGTTTTGATACTATCTGTGCAGTTTCTAGGACAACTATAAAATGGAAGCGCTATGTCACGTGCTCCGAATACACAGCCTAAAATAAGATCCTGCGTCCACAACTAAAACGAATAAGTAAATTTTGAGGTAAATATATGTAAATAGTTAACGCAATTTTCTTCCTTCAAATTTCCCTTCTTTTCTTTTTTTCCTTCCTGAGACAGTGAGCGCACGCATTTTAAATTAAAATTAGCGAATTTTAAAATCGTGAAAAAAAAAGAATAAAATATTAAATTTTTTTTTCAAAACAAGCGATAGTAAGTGCGATGCTTCTAGCGTTTTAAAATATTTTTCTAAAGACAAGTTTTAATTATTGCTGCTGATAAAGGAACTCTTATTATACCCTTCCTAGACATCTCCGAATGACACTGGCTGGAGTAATTTATGGGTTGCTATCTTCCCGCTTTTGCCATCCCCACTTTAGAACGGGGGCCATCCTCGCGATATTTTCCTTGAGTCTAGATCTGCAGGGTCACGCACTGATCGTTCTTGAAAAGGGGGTGAAATTGTTGGCGATCTCTTGGCGTGCCGATGTGTGGGAAGTAACCCTTGGCGATATCGAAATATTTGGCTAGAAATCGCTAAATCTTACTATTATTGATATTTTATCTCTTTCAAAGAAATAAGTTTAGAGGAAGTGCGTCGAAAATATTTTTGATCTAATAGACGTGCAAGGAAGTCATGTGTTGGACACATCAGATTTTTTTATTTCTAAAGTAACGTGTATTTTTATATACTTCCCTTCAAATGCGTTTTATTAGTTACTTAAACGTAATTCCTTCAAAAAAAAAATTGTTTATGTGTGCTAAAACAGGAAGCATGCACTGGATTGTGTAAGTGTAATAATATATTTTTTAATATAAGCACCACGCTTTATTACGTAGTATTATTAAACATTTATAGTTATTATGATAAGCTTCGAACGGTTGTTATTACTTTTATTAATGTACGCCATGCTTAGTAAATAATCAGTGATCGTTCTTGAACCTCTAATCGATGAAAATCGCAAAATTAATAGAATCGTGTTGAATCGGGAATCGTATTTAAAATATCGTCTGCATGTGAAAAGAGGGCAAAAATGAGTTGTTTTAGGTAAAAGAAAGAGGATTTACGACCGCAAAACAGACAACCCATATTAACCCAGGGTTGTACGAATGCAACATCATCGGCGTCATCGTAATTCATATTTTTATATCATCCAATAAACTTCATGTCAATGCTTAGCCTTATATTTTTGCAACAGCCTGTATTTATAAAATATGTATAGAAATGTGTCTCAAAATTATTTGAAGTAAGCGATATTATTCTTTTAAAACAGGCTTTAAAGTTAATTTAAAAAATTCAGGCTAATAAGGGGACCCCCTTATTAGCCTGAATTTAGAGATTTACGAACGCATAAAGGGGCTGGTTTGGCAAGTCAGTTATTTTGAGGAGGTCGATTCCAAAGGTTGTTGTTTTAAAAAAATAGAGGTGAGCAACATTGAGTAATCCTATATCAATTAAACCACGGTAGTTTCAACAGAAGAAACTGCCTCAATTTTTTTTTGGGGGGGGATGGATAATTAGGGGGAGAGGTTATTTTTTTGCTAACTTCCCTACCTCCAGTAACTCGAAATTTTGCCGAACCTATCCAGAAACCGGTGACTTTACATGAAAGCTGTAAATGTGTGTAGGTAGCATAAATAATCTACTTTTCTCCCTTAAATGCTCAGTCAAAATACTTTAATCCGCATGATTCAAGCTTTACGCCATCTTTTTAGTATACTCTGTATATATGCTTCCCTGAATTCATAATCGCTTATTGTATTTATCTTAAATTTGAGAGTATTCTGTATTCATTTATTCCATTGTGACTATTCATCTTTTCAGTAACACCGGTACTCTAAAAGGATCCTAAATTTTTAAAGCACTAAAAGGCAAATTCAATTTCGCGTGGCATCCCTTCCCCGTCTGAAAGAATGCTTAAAA
>JAWZYV010018284.1:0-28207 GCA_038373885.1 Cheiracanthium punctorium | reverse complement strand
GAAAATTGGCTAAAGTATGTATTGCAGGATTAAAAGGATGTAAATATCAATATTAAAATTTGAATCGGTTACATTTTTTTTTTATAAAATTACCCAAAATAAAATGGGCGAAACCATCGAAGACAGTTTCTAGAGGAGTCGTCTAAAATACGACATTTTTCAGCCAACAGTGATAAGATTCTAGCGGAAACAAACGGAAAAAGACAGAAACTCCTCACAAAGTGAAAAAGGGAGAAAATGATCCGAATTACGATATAATCCGCTCCGTTACTCCGTACTTATCTAAAACTTACGGCTCATTTATCCTCATTGGGACAGATAGTGCTGGAATGTTGCACAACAAAACGTATTTATTGGGTTGAATAATTTTTCGTAGGGGGAACAGGGAAGATGACAACACATATTTAAATGCATATGTGAAATTTCGTTTTTGCTTGAGATGGTTTTATGTAAGATGATTCTTTTTTAATCCTTTAACGCGCAGTGTACCCGCTCTGGGAATACCAAACTCTGACGTTCTGACTGTTGCCAGTCACAAAGAATAGATTTGATTTCTATAAAAATAGTGACGGGTGACATAGCTCCACGAGAATCCTTTACGTTTTAGCACGTCATTTCCCGTAAAAAATTGTCACGATTATTTTTAACAGCACTGACATCTGCCGAAAAATGGAAGAATGCAGGAACAGCTGGATAGATTGCCCAATGCTGAAAAAAAGGCAGCCGTTGCCATCGCTCGACTTAACTACCAGCAAGATGGCGGACGATCGAAACGTTCATCGTTTGCCACAGAGCTAGAGACCCTTTTTTGACGACAGCTGGCTGTGCGGCACAGCACAGCCAGCTATTCAAAAGGGTCTCTAGATCTGTGGCACGCAATGAACGTTTCGATCGTCCGCCATGTTGCTGGTAGTTAAGTCGAGCTATGGCAACGGCTGCCCTTTTTTCAGCATTGGGAAAGGGTGCGCCTTTAAGGGTTAAGGGCATCACAATTAAGGAATTTTAACGTGACTTCAGCATTCCAGTATTCAAGCTTCCACAGACTTGTCATGCATATTTTAGATGGCGAAATCAATCATGCAATAAATAATTAATGTAATCTGTGTGAGACAATCAATTAGCTAATCCATTATTTTATAATTTATTTCAAATGATTTTCGTGCAATTGTTTGACTTCTGAAGAGATTTTGCCTCATGTAAGACTATGTTGTGGCCAGCGAGTCCTCAATCCCATAGAGCACTTGTGGAGTAATCTGGGGAGATGCATTCCATGTCAATAACTCCCAACCAGGATCTTTAAGGGATTAAAATTGACACTTTTGGAAGTATAGGATTGATTGCAACAATCTTTCATCGATGGCCTCATTAAGAGTATGAGGGCGCTATGCGACGCTTGTATTGTACGATGTGGTCACATCTTTTATTAGACAAAACATTAAAAAATGACCAATGTTTCTCTGCTTTGCATATCATCCTACATTAAGCTCCTGTGCGAATGTTTTTGCTCGCATTTCCTACCTTAAAAAGCATGAGATATTAGTATACAAAATTCTCGTGCATTAAGCCCATTTTTTGCAGAAGAACTCATTTTTAATATTTGTAATTCTGATTTTTTGAACACTAATATGCATATGTATAAAACACTTTTATGTTTCCTATTAAATATTGTTAAAAAGGCCATCATTCTAAGAAGCATATACGTTATATGATTTTAATTAAAATATTTCGCGATGTTTTGACTTGAAAATGATTGATCTGTTGTAAAAATTTGCCGCATGTCGCATATGGAATTGCTTTCAGCTTAAAACCAGCATGAGAGCAATTCCATATGAACACGGACATGACCATAAAAAAAATATAGCTTTAATTTTTGATAAATTGTGGGAAAAAATATTCTGAATTGTTGTAGCTGTGTTGGCAAACGTTTATTTTTTGTAAAAGTTTCTTTTTATCAGAATGGTAACACTTCAAAGTCAGACATCTACGTTGTAGCATGAGTTACCCAGTTGTGTAGCTCGAGTTACCATACACTTTGTATATTTTAATTTAATGACCAATCTTATAAACAAGACTAAATAATGTTTTGTGATAAGAAGGGTACATACAATCTCTCATAAAGATTATAGCACTTAAAAAGTAAACTTTTTGCAGAAATACAACTTTGAGGTATGGGCAGTAAAGTCGATGTCTTTTTTGGTAGCATGAGTTACCAAGCAATTTTAACTAATATTTCAAAAATTAATTAGTTATAAGCTTTTAAGGATTTATTGATAAAAAAAGAAAACAATTTGTCATCAGCATGAATTTTGTTGAAAGAAAATAAATTCATTTTTTATTATAACGCCAGTTTAAAAATGCGATTCTTAAAAAAATGTGCACGAGTTGCCGTGGAATCACTGAAACAGGGAATTTACAGTCCATTCATTTTACTGAAAAAGAATACTCATTATATACATTACATAAGAAATGTTACAAATTTGAAGACATTAATCCTTTGAGGCGCAACCCTTTCCCAATGCTGAAAAAAGGGCAGCCGTTGCCAACACTCCGTTGCCAACGCTCGACGCAGCTGGCTGTGCCGCACAGTCACCTGCGTCAAAAAAGGGTCTCTAGATCTGTGGCACGCGATGAACGTTTCGATCGTCGCCATCTTGCTAGTAGTTATGTCGAGCGATGGCAACGGCTGCCCTTTTTTCAGCATTGGGCATTCTATCCAGCTGTTCTCGCATTCTTCCAATTTTTCAGCAGATGTCAGTGCTGCTATAAATAATCGTGACCATTCTTTTTACAGGGAAATGACGTGCTAAAAAGTAAAGGATTCTCGTGGAGCTATGTCACCCGCAACTATTTTTATAGAAATCAAATCTATTCTTCGTGACTGGCAACAGTCGAAACGTCAGAGTTTGGTGCTCCCAGAGCGGGAACACTGCGCGTTAAAGGATTAAAAATGCGATTCTTAAAAAAATGTGCACGAGTTACCGTGGAATTACTGGAACAGGAAATTTACAGTCCATTTATTTTACTGAAAAAGAATAGCCATATATACATTACATAAGAAGTGTTACTAATTTGCCGACATTAAAGTATACATCGTGCCAGGCAGCGATAAATAAAATAAAATAATGCTTATTTACTTCATAAATCTTTTGGCCGTAGGACAAACTTTAAATGAGTCGAGGAAACAATTGAATTAATTCTTGCAGCAGACAAACGATAATCCCGACTGTCACAGGATCCAGTTTCAGTTGCGCATTTTACATAATTAAGTGGAAGTCCTTAAGTGATTTGATTAAAGTCATAAATCTTGAGATTATTACTACTTAAGATAACAACTTGCACTTTGTGTCGCGGTGATTAACCCCAGTGAATCAAACAGCGACGGTTTTGTTTTACTGGCGTTATATCATTGTTTTGGTGTCGTTTGGACTTTTTGGAGATAGCTCCTGGCAACGGACCCCCTTAAACAATTGAGGGATATGTGTAAGATATTAAAAAGTACACCCCGGCCCGAAATGTACGGCATAGTCTATGCCGAGGGTGAGGGCTTAGTTTGTTTACGATTAACATACTCACTAAAAATTATTATTATTATTTAAGTACCTAATATTTAGTTACGCTAATCACTGTCTCTGACTGAACTGGCATCTGACTCTGTCACAATTCCGGTTCAACCACTCCAAAATAAAATTTTTATCGAATTAAAAAAATATTAAAAAGTTCACCACGGAAAACTTAATAGCATCCACACCGTTAGTATGATCGGCTTCGCCAGCGGTAATGACCTCTTATTAATGTCACGGTGACCTCTTATTAATGTCACGGCTTTGAAGGGTATAGTGCGATTTCCATTCCTTTGAAATAGTTTTTCGAGGTGATCCAGTTTAACAATTTTTTCCCTAGTGAAATGATTTCCTTCACATAAAGTTGTCTCCAAATGTCGTTTGGGACATTTGGCTCAATTTTATTAATGGGACCTGTAATGTTTGCTTCCGTGCATTTGTATTACGCAATAGCCTTGTATTACTTATTTGATTTTCCATTACGCAACGAAGGTTCACGATTGATTGGGATTTTTCTAGGGGCGTAATCTCTTGGAATGTACAAGGAACGTTGGCTTAAGGTATAAAAGAGCAGGACCCCTCCAGAGGTAAGTTAAATTTCGTCTCTTCTCGTGAATACGTTAGCTGTGAGATCGGAACTGTCACAGAGTGAGTCAGTGAGTCACGGATCAGAGTAGCTGTATAGTAGAATTCTGATTTGAGAAGCTTATTTTTGATGGTTGCTTGTGAATTCTGCATTGTTGTGTGCTAAGGCGTTTTCCTTGAGAGTTACCACTGAATTTCAGCCAATGGAAGATTTTCATTGTGCGTGAAATACAGAACCTGAGAAAGCTTCTTCGTTAAGCTGACTGTTATATAATGTGATATTGCATATAAATTCGTGTGAATTTTGTTTTCTGCAATATTACGTTACATCTAGAGAAAATCATCCAGAACTCCAGGCTGTTAGATCGTCAGAGCCCGGAACTTCCCACTTCAGCAATCTACCAATGTTGAGTGTCTCATCCACTCGGCTATTGATTGACCTAAACTTATAATTACCTAAAATTATAGAAATGAAATTATAAAGTTACATTTCTTTTTCAACCTAAAAATATATTTAAAAAGAATTATACAACTCTTAGAGAAACAAACAGTAAACCGTAGAATTTTCCAAAAGTTTCCTTCTTTAAATAACTTTTTAACGCTTTTAAAAGCTAATAAAATGAAATTGAAAACAAATAGATAATATAAGTGAGTGTAAAAATTAAATTAAAAATAAACGACAACTGAGAAAATATAAGCAGTATAATTGTTAAGAAAACAACTTGATGAAATTTATTAAACGTGGGGCACATAATTTAATTATTTAAATGTTTTCTGAAAGAAAGAAAAGAAAATGTCTAAATGAATTGCAGCAATCTTTTCAAAAAATAAGATAAATTTTTCATAAAATGAAGCAATTTAATAAGAAATCATACGACACACAGAAAGAAAAATTCAATTTAAAATTATTTAAGTAAATAAGACTTAGTTTCTATCGATTCCACTTGAACAATAAACGCTTGAATTGAAAGGGTGCAAATTGATTCCTTTTCGCTTGTTATTGATTTAAAAACCATATAAAGAAATAAAATAAAATGTTAAAAATGCACACAGCTAAAGATGCATTTCGTGATATTGTTAGTTCGTTCATTTAACCACTTTGCGTTTGCTAAAGAAAATACAACAATTTACAATAAATAAATAAATAACTTAGTAGGATGAAAAATTGCACCAATATTAGAGAAAGGAAATTTGTACAAAAGGGTATGAGTAGAAACTGAACCCACGACTGTACGTTCAAGGGTGTTTCACCTGAAGTGCGATCTTCGCCACAAGACTTGAAAACAGAAGGGGAAAAACAGAAGGTTTTGGGGTTTAAATATACAGTGTGACCCAAAAAGGTTTAACGGGCACTAATTCTTTATTTATTAGAGATAAGAAGGCAGTGTAAATTGAAAAAATGCTCAAAATAAGGTCGGGAATAAGACTCTGTAATAAAAATCCCTCCCATTTAGTTTCAAAAGCTACTCCTTTTAAATTTGTATTCCCTGTTAGTAAAATGTGCCCTCATACACTAATGAGGTCACATACAAAATTTCAGAACTGTGCCTTAAAAAGTGTCAGAGATGTGAAGATAAATATAACGATGGCTTAAACCACTTTTTAATGTCTCTCGAGGTGAAAAAATCACGTCGAATGATCGTATTTCAGGGGTCTTACATAAATTACGAAAGAAAACCTTTTTTTTTCTACTCTAGCAATAAACGGTTCTATTTAAAATGATGAACAGTCGCTGATCATCTTTCTTTAAAGATATCTCTGAGACGTTGTAAAGATGAAAGGCTCAAATTTGGTACATTACCTCATTAGTGTATGGGGTACATTTTACTAACCGGGAATGTTATTGCACGGGGGGTTCTAGTCAAATTAAAAAAAATGTAACTTTGTGAAAATTAACGAGAGGAATTTTTTCTTAACGGAGTCTTATTTCCGATCTTATTTTGAACATTTTTTTTTTTCAATTTACACTGCCCAGTTATCCCTGATAGGTAAATAATTAAAGCCCGCTACCACCTTTTTGGGACACCCTGTATATGCCGCGTCAATGTCTTTTTTTATATGAAAACTGACTAGTTCTTCAAATTTCAAATTTACAGTAGTCCATAGTAGAGTTTCCGGGAAAGTATTCTGAAAATTTTCATAATTCTAGCATTGTATGGTTATTTCTTATCTGTGGTGAAAATTAACCAAAAAGCGGAAATCTCCGAAAAAGTGACAAGTTTAATATTAAAAAAAATAAAATTAGAAAACTTTCCAAATTTAAAATTTATTTCAGTTCACAGTATGGTTTCTGAGGAAACAGTTTAAGAATTTTCATACTTCTGACATTGTAAGTTTGTTTTTGATCGTGAGGAAAAGTCAAGAAAATAAATAATCCTCTGAAAAAGTGTCAAGTTTAATAATATTTTTGAAAAAATTAAATAACTTTCCAAATTTAATTCATTGTCAGTTCACAGTATAGTTTCAGAGGAAGCATTCTGAAAATTCTCATAGTTGTGGAATCATAAGTTTTTTTCCCTACCCTCAGCGAAAGTCAACACCTAAATCCTCAATTTACAGGTAGAGCAGCCTTAAGCGATTGACCTGGAGTAGAACGGGCCAGTAACCTCCAAACCACCGGTCCCAACACACAAGGTCGAATATAAATGTTCCAGAGGTCTCACCATGGCACAGTGGTTATGTCACTGAAAATGGAAGACGGCCGAAGTGTGAAAGTCCCGAGTTCGGGTAACATCGCGCGGCTGTCGACCTAATCGTTCGGAGTTTTCCGTCGTTTTCTCCGAAACTAGCGTAAATACGGGTTAGGACCCTTTATAAAGATCCCACGGAGGGCACCCCTTATGTTGTCCTTCTGACGTGGCTTTATAAATGGATTTTCGGGCCAAGCACACAGATCCGAAATACATGTTCAAAGAAATTGCTGTCTCGTCTCGCGCGAGACGCGAGACGTCTCGCGAGTCTCGCAAAATTAAGGACTGCGATTTCGTTACCATTTTATACTAACTTATTATTGGGATTTTATTGAAAATTAATATTAATAATAACAATTACTTACATATAGCCACATTAGTAGATATATTAATAACTATATCAGCATATAGCGGCATGTGAAGTAAAAGAAATTCAGATTTAACCCGTATATATAATGTCACACCGAAAATATAGTATTTATTTTTATTTATTTACTAGCTGCGTGCCCGTTCTTCGCACTGTAGTGAACGAAAATTTTCCTAACATGAGTAATTTCAATTAATTCCAGTGATGTGGAATCTAAAATAAAAGCAAAATTATTTGACTCTTGATGTAAAGTTTGCGTCATGAGTATTAACCTGGCATCATTGCAATATAATGACTCAAAATTTAAGTCACCTTAACGGTTTCCCCGGAATTTTCCGAATCCGTAGACACCTTCGCCGAAAGATAAATTGCCACGGTTTCGAAGGAGATAGCAGAGCAAGCTTTTGACAGCGGCGGCAGCGGTCGTTATATTTTTTAGAATAGAGAGATAAAACTTACAAAAAAAGACTCAGACGTTCGCTCACGAATTTTGACCTAATGCTGATGGATTTTAGAGGAGCCTTAGTAGAGTAAAATGCCAGAGAATTAGCTGCCAACCTTCGTGCCAACTCATTTGTTATTTTCGAGAAAATGGCAAATTAAATATTTTTACAAAGAATTTTTTAAATTTAATTTTTTTATAAATAAAAATTTGTTGAAAATTATAAAAATTTTGGGCCCTTGAACAGGGTGGGCCCAGGGCAAATGCCCCGGTAGCTCTGCCGATAAACAGGCCTGCAAGTTATCACTGTTTTTATGTGCTTAAAATCTTAGCCACACCAGATTGTGAAACTCAAATGGCTAAATGCTGTGTCGTAGTGTTAGTTCTATTCTGCGTCGGGTAAGCACGCAGTGGCGGACTTCTATTTTAAAAAGCCCGAATGCCGTACCCAGGAAAAAATTGCGGGGTGGTGTCCAAAAATGGGTCCAAAAATTTCGGAAGGAGACCAAAGGTGAAAAGCCTAAATTTTTCACAAATACTCTTCATCATTATTGTTTTGCTAACAAAATTTTATATTTCGGGGGAGGGGGGACCGGACCCCAAGGCCCACCCCTTGGGTGCGGCCTTGCCGGATGCAAAAACTTTTTTGAGGCCCCAAAATCACAACCGCTAAAAATTCATGAATAAATAAACACACCCTTGTAAAGAGGTCATTAAAGGTCATGGTTTACGCCAGGTTCGAGTCTAAGCTGCATTGAATGTGCACACTAAATCTGTGGGGCCTTGTATCTCTGTTCGCTTGCATTAAGATAGGGGTTACAGGTAAATAATTTTGAAAACTGGTGTGATTATTAGTAGCATAAAATTTTAATCTTATTTTTTTTAAATCGTACAGAACAATTTAAACAAACCTTTAATTGAAATATGCGCTTCTTTCAACATCCACCCATGAAGTAAAGCAAAAGCAGATGACATGTTAAATTTATAAAGTTTATATTTAGGTATGAAAAACCGTAGTCATAAAATTCCACTTACCGCTGAAAAATCCTTTAAAATATATAAAACGTACGCAGATGTTAATAGCAGCGCCGTTGCGCTGTGGGCGCTATGGACGGCTCAGCTCCCCCCCCAGAAAAATCTGAGCCACCTCCCCCAGGCCAAAAAGCACAGTCATCGAGGAACATTTTTTGAAAAAAATTATAAAGAGATGCAAATTTCTTAATTTTTGTTTCTGTACGTAAAAGCAAACATTTTATGTTTTATGTTCTTTAAAGAGTATTGGAAAATCAATTATTTCTTTTCCTTAGAGATAAGAAAAATCGTATTGCCTGAAGAGGAAATTACAAACTTCGCAACAGGGCCGTGGCGCTGGGGGCGCTATGGACGGATCAGACCCCCTGGAAAGATCTGAGCCCCCTCCCCCCCAAAGAACGCAGGCATCGAGGAACGTTTTTTGAAGAAAATGTTCCTCGATAATGGTGTTAAAAAATATACATCTTTCTTAAAAGAGATGTAATTTTTAAAAATTTTTGTTCCTGTACGTAGAAGCAAACATTTCATGATCTTTAAGGGGACAAGGGACGTTAAATATTCAAAACTTTCCATTTTGAATTTTACTTGTAATCATATGTATAGTTGTTTCACACAAAATCATAGTTGTCTAACATAATAGTTTGCATCTATATTGAAACTAAAAATTAAAAAAATAATAATTTTTAAAATGAAAATTGATATTTTTCAGAAAAAAATACGTCTTCTATTTTTTTTTATTTAAAATATCCCATGCGCATTCCAAATTAATAAAAAGCGACATATTTTTTTTAATATACTCTTGCAATATATGTATGAACATATCTGTGCATTCATTTTTATGTGTGACAAAGGTAAGCTTTATATAAAAAATAAATTCATGTGAGATGAAGCTTTTTTTTTGTTGTTGTTGTTGTTTCAAATTCCATCCTATTGTTACATTTAAATTCCTATATCGCTATTAAATAACCTTTGTTTGAAAATTTAATGCACAATTATGTTCATACATGCATTACAAGTGTACTATAAAAAAATTACGGCTTTTTATTAAATTGGAATGCGCATGAGATATTTTGAAAAAAATATTTATGGCCCATTTTTTTCTTAAAGATATTACCATAATTTTTAAAAGGATTTAATTTTTTATTTTTAGTATTAATGTAAATGTAAACCTTTGTTTTAAACAACTGTACGTATACTTTGAGACTAAAAATTAAGAAATGATAGTTTTCAATTTTAAAGTCCCTTTGTCCCCTTAAAAAGTTTTAGAAAAGCAATTATTTCTTTTCTTATAAGATAAGAAAAATCGTATTGCCTGAAAAGGAAATAGCAAACAGCAAGCTCTTGAAACATCGTAAATTTTCTTCATTGATCTCTTTATTGGGGCGAATGCAGCGAAAACATCTTGTTAAAAAAGGGAGTGTGGGTGGTCCTAATTTTCTCAGAAGCAGCTACTCCCGTTTCTACAATTAACAATCACCCCATGTATCGCCCCTCTACTTGCTCCAACAAAACCTGTAAGCAATGGAGTGAGAAAGCTTCCGGCCTTTTCAAAATACGAAAGCGTTTTGTAATTGATTACTTCGGCACTGTGTATTTTTCTTACATAAATCAATGATGGACAAACATTTTTGGGTTGAAAGCAATATTATTAAACACTAATATTTAATTAATTTAATTTGTAATTAATCTTTTTTCTTTTAGTTGTAGTTTGTTTTAATATATTAATATACATTTCTTAAATTTGAGGCGGGATGGATAAAACTTTCAGACAGGCAGGGGCTGACCCATGGGCCGTAGTTTGCCCACCCCCTGTTTTTAAGCAATCTTTTTTTCTAGGTTTGAGACTTTTTTCGACACTGCAATGCCTTTGTTGAGTTCGAACGCCCTCTCTACATTTTTGCGACCTTATGCGAAGTGAAGCTGAAATTCCTTCCGGAATGTAGGAAAAAACGCGGAGAAAAAGATCTCCCCCCCTTTCCCTCCATTTTTATTTAAATATTGTACATAATATATACATACATATACATACATACATGCATATATAAGGTGTGTGTGTGTATTACGATGTTTGAACATATGAGAATTATTGTTTCAAATATTATAAAATACAAGCAACTTTTCTATATTTTGAGAATCCACAATTCTGATCTATTATTATAATCACTGAAATTAACCGCATTAAGTACATAGGTATTCCCTTTTTGTGTTCGAAACGATAAGTTAACTATGTGAAGGTCAGCAAGTTCGTGGAGTGGAGATCTAAGAATTGTAGCAGGGGGGAGGGAATTTTCTTTGTTGAAAGACGAAAACGTCCGCGAATACACTCATTCAGGTAGAAATGAAGAAAAAAATAGGGTTTTCTTATGCCTTCTAGAATTTAAAGATGTCACTTAAAAGATTTTGTCTTCTGCATGAAACGTGCACTTTTTATTGAAAATAATTAAATAAAGACGTAGTTACTTATGCAATTAATTTAATAAATTGATCGTTTCATTTTATTATTTGTTCAATTCATTTGTGTTAGGACAAGGACCACAACACAGGGAGTAGAGGGATGACTTGGTTTTATAAATATTTTTTCTGTTTTTTGTTTTAACGTTAATAAAAGGAATTTTTTACAAAGTGGTTTTTGAGAATCCACTTTTGAGAAGACTTCCAAATTTGCACCACTGCAAACTTCAAATGATAAGAGAATACTAAAAGTATTGAGTTTTAAGCAGTGGCGTAGCCAGAAATTTTTCATGGAGGGTGGGGGGGTTACGACTACTGCAACTCACATATATATGTATGTATACGTGTGTGTGATAAGGGAGTGAAGATTATACATTTTGTATGGTGAAAAATTCCTCATGGGAGGGGGGGTTTGTTAACCCCCCGGGGTTACGCCACTGAGACACACCTACACGATGGGTATCTGCCTAGGAGAGGGCGCCTTAAGCGGAATACTTTTTAAAGGGTGCAGGCTCGTATTCATCTGGAGAAAGCCAACTAAAATTCTAGACCTTTAGATAGATAGCGGGGCAGTGAGCCACAACCCTCAACCTTCATATACCATATTCACTATCTTATCCTTTCGGCCACGGTTGGCCCCGAATTAGAGTATACTATAGTATTTATTTGAACCTACTTACTGAAAAGTTAAGAATCAATCATTCATGCTGTTTTTTATTTTAATTTATATGGGGTGAGGAAATCAAAAGAAAACCCTGATAATTCATTGCATTGGTTTATTTTTTTTAAATTTTGAATTAAGTTATCTCAATAAATGTTTTAGTAAATTTCTACTTCTTATTTATTTAATATTCCGTTATTTGCTAAGAAATAATGATTATTTAAGTAAATAGCATTAAAAAATATTTCTTAGTTTGAAATGTTTATTTCAATTTACACTCTGTCCATTGTAAGAAAAATAAAAATGTAATTTCTCTCTCTCTCTCTCTCTCTCTCTTTTAACTAATAAAGAATCAAATAAAGACTACTTTTTCTTATTATTTAAAACAACAAGAACTTTGCCAAGTAAAAAATAAATAAATAAATAAAATAAAATTGGCTAAATAGAACGAATAAAAGTATACTATAATATTTATTTGAACCTTTATATGAAATCATAGAAAATTAATATGAATTCAAGAAAGAAATCTTACAATATGAAAAATAATTCTCTAATAAAATTCTAATTCTTATAAGGTTCGAATGAATATTCAAAAGCTATTAAAATTTATAAACATGAATTTGATTTAATTGAACCCCCAACCCCCCCCCCCTTTGCATACACCACTGTATATTTATATATATATATAAACTTTTTCTGCATACACGCAAGGTTGTAAGCAGAAAAAAAATAGGGGGAGGGGTGGAGATGTGGAGATATGTAGCGCAAAATATTTTCGCCTATAACTTATTTTTAGAGTCCACGCAAATAAAAAACTACTAATCCATTGACAAAGATTTCGGGGGTGGAGGGATCACGGCTTTGTAGATATACATATATTTTATAATGAATAAAACATACCCCCCCCCCAGTGTCAGTATGCTGTACTATAGCTGCAATAAAATTGCTATAGGCTGAAGGTCCCAGGTTCAAACCTACCACGCAGCTGTCGATTTAACGGCATGGAGTTTTAGTCGACTTTTTCCAGATGTAAAGTAAATACGCGTTAGAGTCTTTTGAAATGTCCTCAGACCAAGGTAACCCCCCTCCCCCCAAACCAATAAACAGATAATCCCTCGTCTAGGCTTGCCACAGCACAAAACTTAAAATTACTATTTAATCCTGAGTATTCTGAATACTTCTGAAGCTGTGATTTTTCAAGATATTAACAGCAAAAATTTCTTATTTTATAACCAATAGCGATTTTTTGAAAATTTCCAAAATATGAACCTCAAAGTTTGCATAAATAAAAAGTGGAAAGGATAGTGACAGTAAAATACCTTGCGTGACTAATATTTTCCTTTTTTAGTTCTTGAAATAATTATAACATTACTGATTTTTAAATACGCATTTATAGTTTAAAACAAGTCACAATGAGCGGAATAGCAAAAAGAGGCTGCGGGACCTGGTCCACCCCGGGTGCCAAGCTGAAAACAAATGTATCGGTAACGGCCGAACACCGAAAATTAGAAAGAATGGGGCAGCAGATTGCCGGACATATGCGTTGCACACAAAGCTATAGTACTTACCATATCCATGACTCAAATTACCGTGTTTACGAAACCCATACAGCCCTGTAGGAGTTTATGGGTAGTCGAATTTTTCTCACTGTATTGAATGCAACTATCTCTTTGTTGGGTATGGGTGGTCCAATCTTCGCTGAAGTGAATTTAAAAGCCCCTTCTTTTCCGCTGGACAGCTATATGGCCTAGAGGCTGGGCAGGGGAGAAACAGAAGAAAGGAAGGGAAGAAACAGAAGGAAGAAACTTTCTACAAGGGAAGAAACAGAATGAACTGTTCAAGGGATACGAAATCTGATTCCTTCTTATCAAGTTTGCACCTCGCAACGTATTGCTTCACTTTTGCGCTTATTTAGTTTTTCCGAGAAGAATTTTCAGGCGGTCGGGCTTCCCCTCCCCCGAGAAACAAGCGCCGAACGAAGATTTTAAAAGGCAAATTTGTTTTGCATTCTTTGAAATTTTTTGTAAAGTATTTTTTACAATACATAAAATAACGATAAATATTGGTAAACAAGTTGAAAAGCGCGTTGCCCTTACGAACGCGGGGCCTAAAGCGTATGCCTATTACGCTTTATGGGAAATCCGCCACTATTTACATGTGCGTTACTGCAAAGCCCATCAGTCTTTCGAACTTTACCACAATGGTGGTGATATTGTTCTGTGTAAAATGCCGCTCTATACATATGTATATATAATATAATATCCATATTCGTAACTTGTGGAACGGAAGGGTGGGAGGGGGGGGGATGTAGGCAACCAGAACGTTCTTTTCACACATCCCTCTTCTCTAAAAAAAAATAAATATCCATAAAATTCTTGATGTAAAATACAGCCCCCGCGAATACCTAAAAATAAATTTATTTTCATTCTGAAATTAGTTCTCTAAAAAGGATCGATGACAACTCTCTCTCTCTCAAAAAAAAAAAAAAAAAAAAAAAAAAAAAGAAAATCCGTATCTTGCGTTGAAATATAAAAAATACAAATCCTATGTTTAGGCAGAGCTTTGTGGTAATTAAGAACTTATTTGTTTGAATTTACTGTAAATGACATTATTTCCCGGTACACCTAATAGCAATATTACGAATAAAGCGGATATAGTACGTCTTTATTAAATCTCTACTATTTACTTTAACGTCAATTTCAAGTCTCTAAAATATGTGTAATTTTTATATTAATGAAAACAAGATTATATTAACGACAATTATAATTATTTGCCTAATATTTCCAATAACATTACCGTGTGTGCATTTTTAGATTTCATTATAGTATCTCAGTTGGTTAATAGACGTCTTATTTTTTGTTTATATTTTAAATTACTGAACAGTTAATTTGTTGACGACTATCCGTTTGTACTTTTCCACAATAATTTTTAGCGATAGTACTACAGTCGTTATGGTGGCCCTGTTTACAGAAAAATTAAACCATAATCCCCCTAATGTTTATCCAGTGTGGATTTAAAAAAAAAAATGAAAAGACATCTAACAGGCGAAGATAATTTTAGAATAGGAACCCAACTGCAAGATAAAATGATGGGGAGGAAAAAAAATTATAAAAGTTTTGCAAGCCGAAAGAAGGGAAAACATGATAATATAAACGAAAAGAGAAATAGTTTTTAAAAAAATTGCTTGCATTTCTTTCCGTCCGATATTAATATATAAGAATAAAAAATGTCATTTTAATCTCTTTAAAATAGGCCAACGATAGGGGTTTAACCGCCCCTAGAAAGCTGTCACCAGGGTGCCCCCCCCCTATGCACGCCGCAACGTGCGGGAAAGTTTGAGGATAATATCGGTACAAGGATATTCAACCATATTTCAACCTACTCAGACTAAGCATCAATGCGAATGCAAATTGCTCTACTTCTAATCTCTCTCTGATATACCCGAAACGCGATTATCACAGGGGCAAGGGGGGGGCGGTAGTCCTGTGCCCCTGAAGAAAAAGGGGGCCCATATATATCCCGATTATCTAAATTATAAATTCATATGTACTGAAATAGTAATTGTGGGGAAAAAACTGAATTTCCTCTTTAATATAGGTATTACCTAATTGTCTATCACTAGATCAAGTTAGAGATATTTTTTGGGGGGTGATAAATACGATTTGATTAAAGTATACAAAAACTACAGTTAACTGAAATGCAATTTTCGAGTACAACAGCGGTCAAAACTGGGTTAAAATGCTTAAAAAAGGGGGCTCAGTAAAGGGGCTTAATGCGTAAAAAAGGGGATAGTAAGGGGGCCCCAAACTTAATGCCCCGGGCCCAGTGGCGGATCCAGAAATTTTTTTTGGGAGGGGCTAAATTTTTTAAAAAGCTTATTTAATCCAATTAAAATGTACTATAAATCAAAATTTTAGTCTAAACCAATGTATTAGGCTTTTGGGAGGGGCTAAGTAATAAAATAGGATCATTTTAGCTATTTAAAGTTTATAATAAAGCAGAATGTTACCCTTGAGCAATCTCTTTTGGGGGGGGCTGAAGCCCCCTAGCCCCTCCCCTGGATCCGCTACTGCCCGGGCCCCGTCTAAAAGTGGTCAGATTTGAACATACCGTACCGCCTTTCCTATTTACTTATTATTTTTCTTTCAACTCTTCTCTGTTTTCTTTTTTTTCCGCCTCTTTCTTTATCCTCTCCTTTAAGTGTTTTGTATATCTCTCGTCTGTTCTAATTTTAAATGTTACGTGTTTGTGCGTATTGTAGAGTGCTGATAGTATACCAGGACCGAAAACGAAGGAGACGCAAGTTAAACGGTAGAGGCTTCAGGCAAATTGTCGCTTTTCAGATCGTATTTATGCCTGACGGAAAAAAATGCGAGAATTCTCGCGAGAAATCTCGCGCGAGACAAGACTCTGTCTCGTCTCGCGTCTCGTCCCGCAAAATATTTTCTTTCTCATCTCGCGTCTCGTCTCGCAAAAAAAATGCCTGTCTCGTCTCGCGAGACAATGCGAGAACGCGAGACAATGCGAGAATTCTCGCGTCTCGCGTCCATCCCTATGCACGATCATTTCCGAACCCCTGCATCTTCAAATTTCAGATATCTACCATTTTGAGTGCTTCATGTCATGGTGGCCATGGTGGGAACGTCTTTTAGAAGTGTTGAGATCGGGAAAAGAATGTCACTTTTTCGTATGTTAATATTTCGCTGAACTACTGAATCTAAGAATACAGAATTTGGCATATGTGTGAGGTTTGTATCTTAGTATCGGTATCAGTTCTTAACCCTTTAAAGATCGTACTATTTTCATGAAAACGGTCATTGCCTATTTTTTTAATCCAAGAAAACTATAAAAATAAGTCCATGTACAATATATGTATTCACTGTCAGGTTTTGGACATTTTTTTTTAGCACGGATAAATAAATAAATAAATTTATAGGGAGAATCAACATTTAGGGAGAGATTCAAGAGAAACGCGCGCGATCGAGTTCGAATCGAACGTTTTTCAGTCCACAGTTCGAACGTTCTGGCAGAATGCTTCCAATGAAAAAACCTATCGTGCTGTCACGTGATCAAAACACGATTGGTTTGTTTCAGTTGAATAAGAAACAATGATATCTTTCGAAGTTTCCCCTGTTCGACGCTGAAAACGTTCAAATTGTATTTCATTTGAATCTCGCCCTATTTTGACTGAATATGTGTTTTCCATTAAGCAAGGAAACATTAAAAATATGGGTTTAATACACTAAACGAGAATTTTACCAAACTTATTTCATAGCATAAATAAATATTTCTAAAATTTTCTTTGTACTTAAATAAAAAAAGTCAGTTAAGATTGCAAACTATCTTAAATACAAGTTTTTGAGTAGTGGTACCCTGAATTTTAAAACAAACTATATCCAGTTAAGTTAAAAACAGTCTGTATCTACTATCTGTTATGCAAAACGAGACACACAAAAAAAATCTGCGCATAAGAACTCTAATCTTTCTGGCGCATATCTTTTGAACACACTTACCCGGAAATTTCACGGGCACGAAAATAGAGAGAGGAAACTCAGCCGTGAAATTGACGGGAGCGAGAAGGAAGGGGTTAACTTATCCCAATAGCAGAAGGTTTCCTAAAATTCATAACTAGTTGGGTGGGGTTGTGAGGATAAAAAGGCAAAAGGTTCTTTTCACTTATCTCTCTTTATTTCAAAGAGAAAAAGTTTTATCCCTACGATTTCTTGCTGTAAAATATTACACACACGAACATCAAAAAATTCATTTCATCACATTCGCTTGTAAGGAAGTTGGTAGGCCAATCTTTCCTAAATTCGTATATCAATTTTTTTATCATTTAAAGGGAGAATTTTAAAACAATTTCTGATGCAGTTCATACCATATTTATAATTACTTTTGACTTCCCTTTCCCTATTCTAAATTTAATATTCTTGGCCAACTTTAAATTCTCATCTCCAACCGTTACGCTATTTTAATTGTTTCTCAAATTACTTTGGCATTAACTTTTGCAATGCATTTATCAGGATTTCTTCTGTCCGAGGATTCCTCCTTTTACATCTCCTTCCCACGGGGTTTCAATAAAATTATTTATGTTACAACTTCTCTTTGACTATCCACAAATGGCGACCCACATTTAAATTTTGGTAAACTTGCATTAAAGCTTAACGATCTTTTCTTTCTTTTTTTTTTTTCAATCTGGCGATAAACTTGGCGTCCTTTCTTTCCAGCTTTCAAATCTATCGCCAGTTTGGCTTTCTGTGCTCTCGCACCTTTTTCACTCACCACTTTTGTCAAAGCCTGAAATGTTTACGCTTGTTTACGCTATTTTGCCAGCCACCGCACTACTGTCTGTAATTTTCCACTACTGGATACGTCAATAAGAAACTGTCACGTCCGCATAGCGTTCCTACGTATTGCATGTTTAAAACTACACTATACCGCGGCAAAAACAAAGTACCTAAAGTGAGAAAAAACTGACCATATGAATCTCTACCGCACTATTGTTTATAAATTCTTAATTTATAATGCAACAAATATGAATCATTTCTTTATACGCAACTGCTTTACAATTAAAACTTTTAAAAATCTATTTGCTTGAATTTAAAGTAAAGAAAAACGACATTTCTTTCAATTATGCCTAATAGTTCTGTTTTTAACGCTATGATTGTATTATATTTCATTGTTTATATTCATATTCATATTGCGTCACTAAAACATCATGATCTGAATCCTAAATCACATTTATCATCGCTTTTTAACATTGTTATAGTTGTGTGCTGTATTAAGGCTAAGATACTAGAGGGCTATTTGCCTAAGGAGGGGTTCCTTGTGAAAGAAGCTATTCAACGTGTTCTACTGCGTATTCATGTTACATCTTGAGGACTGAGGACACCGTCCAAAATTCCAGACCGTTAAATCGGTGAACGCGCGATGGACCCGAACCCGATGCCTTCACACTTCAGCCATTCACCATGCTCAGTGTCTTTATCCACTCGACCATATTGGGGTCTTAACATTGTTAGAAAGTCAAAGCAATTATTACATTGTTGACCACCATAGTCTTAAACAAATAAAAACTTTTAAGTAGAAAAAAATCAATGTCGAGAAAGCAATTATTACATTGTTGACAAACATAATTTTCAACACTGGAAAACTTTTATAGATGCTTTTATAGATTATAAACTTTTATAGATATATTTTAATTGTTTCTTAAGTTACTTTGGCTTTAGCTTTTGCAATGTATTTATCAAGATTCCTTCTGTCCGAGGATTCCTCTTTTTACATGCCGTTTCCGAAGGGTTTCAAGAAACTTTCTTATGTTAGAACTTCTCTTTGAACAAAATTTAAATGTGGGTTGCTCAAGTGGCGAATCACATTTAAATTTTGGTAAACCTGCATGAACTTTGGTCGTTACGTTAGGGCGCATAGTAGAGTCCTTCAAGCAGGAAGTATCAGGTTCTGTACGGACTCTATAGTAAGTCCTAATACTGCCTCGGTATAAAGTTAGTAAATGACCCATGCCAGCAGACGGTGACTAGTGGGAAGCAGTCACCTTTCTCTGTAGGACTGGAGATGCTAACGGCTTTAAATTCTGGTGTTTGGGATTGATTCGACTAGACTGGTGATTGATGTGTGAATGGATTTGACATACTAGTAATTTGAATACAATGTTGGTTTCACGTAAGAGGTACCGGGTTCAGTACGGACCCTATTATAAGCACCAGTCCTACCCTGGTATACAGTCAGCAAATGACCCAGTCCAGCAGGTGGTGCCTAGCGGGATGCAGTCACCTTTCCCTGAAGGCTGGAGATGCTAACGACTTGGCATGCTGGTGGTTTAGACTGATTCGGCTTTCATTGGTTCAATTGACTGATGATTGGTATGCGAATTGATTTGGTTATTGTTCATTTGAGTTGTTGGGGGTGGGAATCCCCGAAAGTCCCTCCCCCATTTTTCTTGAAGGAAAGGCCAAAACGAATCATCCAAATATCTGGAAAAATAACAATGAGACCAGCCTTTTTAAAAAGATTTCTTTATTTATTTAAATTTTAGGTAGTTAAACTACTGTGCTGAATAATACAAAAACAAAATCCCGTGTTTTATTTATTTATTTTTTAATTTTTTACATAAAAAAGCCTCAAATACTGGGGAAAAAAGATACAAATAAAATGGAAAAAAAAAGAAAGTAAAACAGACAAGTGGAATAATTTGTTTCAAAGCAAATAAATAAATAAATAAAATAAAATAAAAATAAATTCGAAGAGTGACTTTGATTATTAGAAAGTTCCAGATCTTTTCAAAAATAAAAGCCTTAGAGGAATATATGAATTAGCAAACAGTTACTCTTCATCTTTAGAAAACTGAAATATTTGAACAGAATTCTTAAAAAGAAACGTAGTGGTCCTGAATATTTATTCTACAAATTTTCTACTGAGATGAATAAATTTGATTAGATACTCATAAAGTTAACTTCAATTTACTTGATATAATTAATTTAACCAACCAGTAATGGCGAAATAAGAGGGATTTGTATGTGGTAAATCCAACAAAATGTGGTGTTATGATTTGTCGAGTGTACTTCAGTTAAACAAAACTCTAAAACACCGCACGAATATTCAGTTATCATAGAAAAATAGAAGAAAACACAACAAAAACAAATTAATTGTTTTCACTCCCATAAATAGCAACACAATTACCCATTCTTAATCTGGAAACTTTCAAAAACTCAAATTAAAGAGAAACGCAACTTTTCTTGGGGGAAAAACATAAAACTTTATACTACTCTTGCTGATTGCAGTTGATTCTGCGATAATCTGAGAAAATAGATCCTCACTTCGGCTACTCTTAAAGTCTTTACTTTTGTCCATTAAAGAAGCAGTTACTTTGCTTTACCCGATTGGAGAAGTTCTATTACTTCTAGTTTTGCTTGATTGAAAGCAAAATTATTACACTTTCGCACAGCTTTGCTTTTTTTTTTCCCTTTTCCACTCAAGTGCGAAGTAGTTTATATGCAGATCTTTCTTATTTTTCGCTTATACAATTTAATATTAAAACAGCCAAAGAGTAGGGGGAAATACATGTTTAAAAAATAATCTTATTTGTTTTTAACTTTACGTCAGAACCTATCCATTTTCGCTTAAAATCCTGATTCAAACGTTACCGATAACATTATTTTGTAAAAAAGGTGACTCAGTGCTCATTGTTGAAGAATAATTAAAAAAAACTGTATGTTTGCTGAGAAATGTGAGAAACGGGGGGCGTCATTCAAAGTTATCCTTTGTTCGGGGGGCACAGTGTTGAAAGGATGGGAAACGCTGATCTAAACGATATTCGATTTCATTCTAAGTATTTGAAAGCATCTGAGGAGATATGGAATGAATAACAGCTGAAATTCACTGCTTGTAGATTAGAATCTTGTATATTAGAAAATTTTATCCTGTAAACTATATCTTCGACGTAATCCCACATGAAATAAATCCACGGTGGTTAAATCTGGTAATCGCGGAGGCCACTCAATTGGACCACTCCGACCAATCCATCTGTTTCAGATATGTTGATTGGGGCAATTGCGCACAGACGTTGAGCTATGTGAAGGTGCGCCATCCTGTTGAAAAATCACATTGCCAAATATTTGATACTGACAACATGTTTACTGCACTCGTCTCAATCTCTTGCAAAAGGCCTTGACAGCGCTATCTATCAATTCTTTGTAACGCTAGGGGCCAAGGCCTCTAGACTGGCTACGCTCGCTTTTCGTATGAGGCATTCAGCCCCTAATAAGGCTTATTCGTGAAAAAGACATAATTTATCAAAGCCCAAAGGTTGGATCAGATAGAATGTTACTGAGCTGCAAATAGCTTGGTTCTTGCATGTTCATTCATTGATACATAAAAATTAAACTTCACACTACAGTGGACCCCCCCCCCCTCCCCATAACACGGTAGATATTTTGTTATAGGAATCCGTGTTGTACAGGTCCTGAGCTATACTCCACCTAGAGTGCGGTCTCCGCGTATAACCGCTGGAAAAATTATTTGAACTCCTCAGAACACAATGATATTTAATATTGCCAATCAAAAGTTATATTAATTAGGAGCTAAAGCGTAATAAAATCAGAACATCTGTTCAGCCTAAAACAGAGGCCACGTTTCGTATTATTAGCTTCAGTAGTAAGTCTAGTAAAATATTAAAAATGATATACAGGTGCTCCATAATGGTGGCAACACGCTTTAATTCTTTATCTAATAAATATAAATGAGTAATGTAAATTGAAAAAATGTTCAAATTTAGGTAGGAGAAAACACTACGTTAAGAAAAAGAAATCCTGTCTTAAATTTTCAAAAACTTACACTTTTTAAATTTCTATAAGACCACCGTACAAAATAACGTCTCAACGATATACAATGATGTTTATGTGCTATACATGAATTTGAATGCAAACATTTATTGATAGACTGGAAAATAAATATTTTATTTCGTATTTTGACCCCTGAAATGCGATCATCCAATATTCTCTTCGGTCTATTTTCCCTTCGAGAGCCATTGAAAAGAGGTTTAAGTCAGCATATCTTCATATTTTTGACAGTTTTTAGAATATAATTCTTGAATTTTGTACATCATTTTGCTAATGGGAGATTTTTTTTTACGGTGACGTATACAAATTTTAAAAATGTCAGTTTTTGAAAATGAGCGAGAGGAATTTTTTTTTAGCCCAGTCTATTTTCCTCTCTTATTTTAAACATTTTTCCAATTTACATTGCTTGCTTATCTTTTATAGATAAATAATTAAAGCCTGTTGCCACCATTTTGGGACACCCTGTATACTAAATGCATACTAAATTATACTAATACGTAAATATGTGCAAAAAATAACATTATTTTCCGGTCTCCTCTAATACTCAAAGGTTTTTAAAATTTCTGTTTTAGAGAATGTTCTATAAATGAATGCTATGCATAGCCTATGTAATATGAATGCTATGTATCGATGATTACAGTGAAACTTCTACTATGAACAGTATTCTGCAGCTGAAACAGGTAAACGGATTTCCATCGGATTTGGTACATGAACTGCAGGTGGGAAGTTTTTTTAATTAGTTCAAAAAATGTCCACTAGGGGCGCTTTGCACGGTGACAGCAACTCTAATATTGATCTAATTAAATTATGAATGTCCGAAAACTATTGGATAAATGCTGAAAATGTTTGTACATTTCGAATTCACTATTTCCATTCCTGAATTTGTTGTTTTTCATACATGGCATCACCTAGTGCAGCGTTCCTCAACCTGTGGGGCGCGACCCCCCGAGGGGGGCACAGAGCGTATGCAGGGGGGCCGCGAGAAAAACCAAAGAGCAAGTAGTGATGCATGTTTTTAAAAAAAAATCTTATTTATTCTCATTTTTACTCAAAAATCTATCCATTTACGCTTAAAATGTTCATTCAAACTTTACTGATATCATTATTTTGTAGAAAATTCGACTAAATGTTCATTGTTAAAGATTAAAAAACTGAATTTATGCTGAAAAATGTGAGGGGGGGGGGGCGCCACCGTAAGTTAGCCTTTGTTGGGGGGACTCGACGCTAAAAGGTTGAGAACCGCTGACCTAGTGGGTTTTTTGTGAGCTAAATTTTTTAAACATATTCTTTCAGCGCATCTTATGTGCAGTCTACATACCAAATTTGGTTACAATCCTTTCCACCGTTTTAGCTGTAGATATAGAACCCTGTTTATAGAGTAAATTTAACTAGAATCATTTTGCAAGTATTACTTTGATGCAGGTCTTATTATTAATTTCATTCATCTAAAGTGATTTTTAGCCTGCATATTGAAAGTTTATTGTGACTCAAAAATGTAATGTTGCTTTTCCGCATTAATGTGTGTAGCGGAAAGAGAGTTGTACAGGCATTCTTCCGAAGTGAAGTGAGTATGTGACCCCTTGAACTTGACGTCTGATTAGGCGACTTACAGACAGATTTGGCGACTTTGGCGATCAAAAGAAAGTCCTCAAAAGTGGTGGAACTTTGGCTGTATCTTAATTAGGAAAGCAGTTACGAGAAATGTCCAGAAATATGATGTCATGTCCTATATGGCGTCATCTCCGGATTGGAAATCCATAAATAGAGTGTTCCCTTTCAGGTTCACTGTGTAACGGATTGCGGATATAGAGAGCAGAGCAATATGATTGATACTGCCATTTAAATAGCGTTATTGCTGTAATATTTAATGATCTGCTATAGCATGTGTTTAAAGTGCTGTATATTGTGAAACATAGTGCTTCGATTTGTCGAACAGTTTTACTTTCATTTTTTAAGCTTTTTGGACTATTTAATATACACCCACTACTAGATTTTTGCAACATTATGTTATTTTCTAAATTCCATTAAATTCACGATATATAATTAAAGGCTATTAAATATGTTTTAACCCCTTAACTGCCCCGGGCGTATAAATACGCTTTGCGCAGTCGATACTTTAACTGCCCAGGACGTATATATCCGCCTATGGTGTAGATTCCGATGGGAAACCCAGGTTCGAATCCTGGTCACGGCACCAAGATATATGGCAAATAATAGATAAACTGTAGATTCCGATGGGAAACATTTTATATTCATGAAAAATAATTTCTTCTATTCTATCGTATAGTGTAAGCAAGCAATAACCTGGAACTCCATGCCTATAGAGAGTTGTACTACATTTTATTGACATCATCAATAGTTACAAATTATATACGGTTAGTGCGGTGGCTGGCAAAATAGCGACACGAAACGTGACCTCACAGGGCAGAGACCAAAGCGTGAAGTGTGTGTGGAAAAGGTCTGAGAACCAAAAGCCAACCTGGCGATGGAGCTGAGCGCTAAAAGGAACTGTCGCCAAATAAATCGCCAGATTGTAAAAATGAAAAGAAACGTTGGGCCTTACGTGCGTATGCTAAAATTTAAATGTGACACGCCACAGGGGGGGATCAATAGAGATAAAATGTAGCCTATGCAAAATTATTAAAGCCCCGTGGGAACGAAGAAAATAAAATGAATTCTCAGACGAAAGGCACCAACAAACTATATTGCAAATGCTAAAACCAAAGTAATTTAAGAAAAAGTTAAATAGCATTACGGAGAGATGGGAGATTTGAAAATGGCAAAGAGTAGTAAATTTAGAATAGGTGTAGGGAAAACAGTAGTAATTATAAATGTGCAATTAACTGTCTGAAAATTAATTATAAATATGTGATTAACTGCATCACACCGCCTATCTCAAATAATTTCCCCAGTAATATATTGCTAGTTTTGTAAATACTCAAAAATAGTTTGACAGGCAATAACTACGATTTGAAAAAGCGTTCGCCCTACATGCACTTATTTCTTTGAAAAGGGGAGGGGAAGTTGCCTATTATGGCAGTTAAGGGGTTAAAAGAATACTATTAAAATAAGTTTCAACTAATAAATGACTTCTGAATGTTTATGATCTTTTTAACTGTGTATTTAATTTCAAAGGTGCAGGCAAGAAAGCTCCATAGAATCAGAAAAGATAACCTGTTTCACGTAATTGAAGGTTCTTTTCATACCTAAACACCGAAAAAAGATTACTCTTGCGATATATCGTCGAAAATAACTTTGGGCAAAATTAATGCACGGTAATACAATTAATTATGATAAAATTGACATCATTTTGAAATAATGAAACAATGCATTTTTTGAATGACATCTTATTATTTTTTTACTTTGCAAACGTCTTTCATAGCACAGTTACGTAATTATTTTAACAATTTGTCAAATTTGAAATCCAATAAAAGAGCCTCTTTAGTCTTTTATCTTTTCATTTATCTCTTTGTCGAATTTTGCTGAGACCTAGTTCTAGTAATTTAATCAGAAGACTTTACTTTCCATTCAAAATTTATCTATTATTTGTTCATAGAGAGGCAGTCATGTTTGCTCAATAAATATGATTTTATAACAAACGTTTCTAATTATCTATCCCTTAATTACCTATTTACTACATTCTTTCATACGCAGTTAATATATTTTTACACCATGGCATTTTGAGTTTCATAATTTTAATTTTATTTTCCAACTCCTTTGAAAAATTAAATTAATAATCATATTTTTAAATATGTCATCACGAAGTTTTTCCTTTAGTCGTGTTTTTACAGTTTAGAAATTATAGTTAGCATATTTATCTCTTTAACTTTATGTCCCTTAAATCTCTCGCAAACATTAGGTCTTTCCTTTTATTAGCTTCTAAAAGAGTTAGAGAGTTAATTTTGAAAGAATGTTATGATAAATTATTTATACATATTTGATTCATTAAAAAAGATGGTGTCGTAATGATATATTTTTACACGAATTAATTTTCTATTTTATACAAGTTTATGTTGAAATCTCATCCATATAAGCATTTTTTAGTAAGTGAAATCCACATATGTATGTTACAATGCATGAAACGCTGCTTGCATTTTTAAAAATACCTGTGCATTTTATAGAATGTCTGGCGTTTTTAGGCAAAATGCGAGAATCACTGTATACTTTAACTAGACATAGTATACAGGGTGTCCCTTAAAGCTTTTATCCTTACATTCTGTCAAAAAAGTTCCGGGAATCTGTCAATAAAACACAAAATGTTTGTTATTCATCCAAATTTTTTTATCGCCTTCAAAGTAGGCCCCTTTCGAAATAATGCACTTATGCCAACGAATAATCCAATCATCAAAACATTTTTTAAACGCATTTTTCGGAATCGACTTCAGTTCTCGCAGCGAATTCTCTTTTATGTCTTCTATGGACTGAAAACGGGTTCTTCGAAGTGGTACTTTAAGTTGTGGAAAGAGAAAAAAATCGCCTGGAGAGATATCGGATGAATACGGTGGCTGTGAGATGGTATTTGTTAAGTATTTGGTCAAAATTTCGCTCACAATAATAGCCTATTGAGATGGCGCGTTGTCGTGTTGCAAAATCCAATACTTTTCTTTCCAAAAATCCGGCCTTTTGGACGAATTTTTTTTCGCAATCGCCGCATAACACTCATATGATATTCTTCATTTACCGTCTGACCTTTTGGCTACAATTCCGAGTGCACAACACCGCGATAATCAAAGAAAACAGTCAACATTACCTTGCTTTTTGATCGACTTTGACGAGCTTTTTTCGGTTTCGGCTGATTTGGAACGCGTCATTTCGAAGCTTGTTGATTGGTTTACATGTCAAACTCATCACCAGTTACAATGCATTTTACGAATGCAAAAATTGCAAAACGCACTTGAAATGAACTTGCAAAATCGAGCACTGTAAACAAACTAAATGACAGATAACGCTCAAACTCCGCGTCAGTATAGAGGACAGTCGTGCCAACTTGGCGAAATAAAGAATTTTGGCAATCGCTTTAGGCGGGCTTTATAAATGATCAATTCCCGGTACTTTTTTGACAGAATGTATAGTGATCATATACAAATATAATTATGTAAAAAAAAAAAAAAAAAAAATGGATTCAAAATTTTATGGCATTGATTAAAATTTTCAGGGGTTTAAGTCTATATAAAGACAAACTACCTGCCTAAAGAAAGAATACCTTCGGTGGAGGACTTTTTAAGGGCTTCTAACGCATTTTTCTGTTACAACTTGAAAAAACTGCCCCAAGCTCCCGACTGTTTGTTCAGACCACACGGTAGGCTAGAATTTGGACCTTCGCTCTTCAGTCTCTTACATTGTTCAGTGTCTTATCCACAACGCCATAGTGGGTCTCACAATAAACAGAACATGTTCTGTTTAACCAATTTATATGTCATAAAACTGAAATTTTTATTATTTCAGACCTCATTAGTGTCCGAGCGCATAGCATTCTCAACTGGGAGACGGAAAGCTACTGGTTCAAACCTAGATCGCGACCGTCGACCTAGCTGTTCGGATTTTTCCGTGGTTTTCTTCGGAACTTAGTGTACATACGTGTTAGGAGCCTTAAAAAGACCCCCACGGCAGGCACCTAACCTCCTCGGCCTGATCGGCCGTAATCCCACAAAAAATTATCATTTCACATTACAGAAAAGAAAAAAAATGGTTAATGTTAACCTGAAGAAACAGACTATTCCACAGATTCGTAGCAGAGTTTATTCCTTACAAATGGTAACCCCCCCCCCCTTCTTCGAAAAATAAGTACAATTCCATATTTGCAGTATAATTTTTGCCAATAAATATTCTGTTACCTATCTATACTACCGGAGAACCTAATACAATGAAATAAATTCCAAAATCCAAGGCTTTAGAATAACTCAAGAGGAAAAGATGTTTCATGTTATGAGGAAATGAGCAACCGTAGCCGAAAGTAAAATTTCTCGAGTGCACTTCAAAACGTAAAAGGAAAGTTTCGAGAGCCCGAATCGAAGAAAAAGGCTTGGTAATACAATCTTAAGCTACATTTTTAAGCCCTTTAAAC
>JAWZYV010018283.1:0-29184 GCA_038373885.1 Cheiracanthium punctorium | reverse complement strand
GAGCTTCTTAAGATTCTTAAAATAATGTAAGTAATTATATGCCTAATTTTTAAGTACATTTTTAACATCTCATGTATGAAATTTACGAATATGATACATTATAACAGAACAATGTGTAAAAAATATTTCTTTTAAGTATTATACCTTGATGCGATTTTTTACCATATTAAATAAAGAAAAGTAAATAATCGTACCTTTCAAATTAAGGAATACCTATTTTTTCTCTAAATGTTTAACGTGAATTTCTTAGAATCAAAATAAATGTTGCGTTTCCTTTCTGCGTATACAAAATATTATGAGTTTGTATTTCAGTGTTATAGCTAGTTTAAACCCTTTCCCTGTATTCCAAGAACAATATTTTTATTTTGATAAATTTTTTGCTAACCTAGCACATTCAAAAATTTCAATATGTAATGTTTAAGTTATTTTATTAATCTTCATGGAACATTTTTATTTAATATCACATTTTACTAGATAAAAATTTATCCTTTTAGTAAAATTAAATTTCGACTAACTCAAAATATTTGCTCAAATTCTAGAAAGTCAAAATATAAATAAAAATTGTCGTTTTAAATATTTACGCATTCCTGATCTTGTTGATCGGGACATTCAGTGTACCGTGTTACTTAATTAATAAATATTTAATTATTTTCTATCTGTTTAAATGACTATTAATTCGTAAGATACTGAAAAATGAAGTTTAAAATATTCAATTTTAGTGAGAATTACAGCTTGGTCTGTTGATTTATTCATGTTTGAACAACATATTGCTTAAAACTTTTATCACAATAAATTGGTTTAAATTCCATGAAGTGTAAATTATTTTTCAGTATTAATATTACTTACTTACCTATTGTCTAAATGCCTAACATTTGAACCCCTTTAAAATTCATTATTTTATCTGAAATGAAATTATAAATTACACTAGTCTGCAAAATTTTGTTTGCTTCATATACTGTTTAACTTTTGATAACTGATTCTTCATTTTTTAGGGCTGATTCCGAAAAAGGCATTCAGATAATTCCGGGATAATTTCAGATAATTTTTAACAGCACGGAAGGACTCACACATCTCAGTTTTTTAAGAAGTCACAATATTGCGAAAATCTTGTTATAAAACAGACATATTTTTAATAATAATAATACATTATTATTTGTGGCTCATAGCTAAACATATAAAACAGTTCATATTTCTACTTTATTTACAGATTTTTCCCCTATGTGGGGAAATTTGATTCTGTCGCTTATGGCCCGTCCTGCGCTTTTCCTTTTAGAATATGTATGGGGTTCATCTTGTCCGCATCCAGACGCAGACTGCGATCATCGCAATAGTCCATTTAACTATTACTGTCCTGATGAAATCCATACATCTATTTCTTTACTAACGACACCCAGACCGCCGGGAAAGCAGTCCCAATGTGCATTTAGGATGCGAACCTTCAAGTTCATTCAAGAGCCTTAATTTAGTATGCCTGATCATGTTCGTAACGATTGATTGAAGTTCAGATCCTTCTGCCCACCCCAATCAAATTGCCCCAAAACTTATTTGTTACGTATATAAATGTTTCGCAGGCTTTTTTTCCTGCTATTTATATTTGTTTCTCAGAATTATTATCTTTGACATTTTTGATTTTTTGTAAATGTCAAGGCTGATATAAACATAATTTTCTTTGGTGTTGATAACGTTGGGAAACTGTCGCAGATATATTTAAAACATTTATTTTCTAACACTGTCGCAATCTTTTTCTTCATGTCTTACTTGATATTCAAAGGTGGAAGGAGAACTTTATTCGCAAATATAAGACCTTTTTGGACCACGTTTTTCGTTACAGACTATAATGAAACTGTTTCTATCCAGTTTATCTTTATTAGATGATTTTATCCGTCTTTGTTGTCATATTCACACAAAAGATAAGGGAACTTTGTGTTATATTCGAGCCAATCGAAGATCAATGTTATTTTGAGATCGCTGCATATAATAAACTTATAATCACCGTCTTTAATTTTCTCAATAACGAATTCAAAAATTTTGTACCGCTGTTTTAAATGGTCATAATATTCGATAGGTATTTTACATATGTAGTGTCTTTAAGAAGTAAAATAACTTTGAGAATTTGTTCGGACGAATAGTTGAAAAATCTCCAATTGATACTTCCGTACGGAACGTTAAATATCTTCCCAATCGTCTATAAAATATAATGCTACATATTTCTACAGGGTCAATGAACTTCCTCTTCCCTGTCAGACAACCTCAACCGTTTAGCTGTATAAATTCCCAGTTTCAAGAAAAAAAATATGACAAATAAATCATTTACATCAATTTCAGAGATTTTTGCTATTTTTCAACGCTTTAACTATTTTGAAAACTGCGATTACGGAATCACATGATATTACGGAATTACATGAGAATCAATTATCAAGTTAAAAACGTAAACATTGCAATCGAATGTTATCTTCCGAAATAGTGTGAATAGATTTCTGAAAATAAAACAATAACGAAAAAAATAAAAGCAACCCCACAATAACAACAAGGCACTGCGGAAAGCTTTGTTGGCCATTTGTTATTTAGTGCATTTTTTTGGGTCAAATTTCCATTTGCATGTATAGTCAGCGCTGTGGATTGAACGTCGGTGAAAGGACAAGGTGAATCTCCTTCACTTCTTGAAAACGCCTGACCCTAAAGTGCGTACCACATCTTCTCGTTTTACGACCAATCTTCAATTCAATCAATTATTTCTTTCAAACTGGTCGACTGTTTCACTCAATTTGTTTGACTGGAAGTAGTAATTAGCGAATCTGTGGTGTCACCGCACCCTCTGCATTTGCTGGCCTATGATTGGTCTGTCGCAAAAGTTGAGTGAGTCGAACGTAATATCCAAATTTCCTTAGACCGTCTGGGAAAAGTTGCGGATGTGGAGCATACATTTCACACAAGGCTTTTCGCCCAACTCTTGTGGAAAACACTCGAACAAATGTGGGGCGTAACGAGAAGGTGTGTTATGCTCATAACGGACAGATCTGAACATCTGCTACTGTTATCTTAGGTGAAATCTGTGTTTGTTGACATGCCACCCGGCAATAGAAGACAGGTCTTGCAGAATTCGCATGGACACGAATAGACCTGAAGATGACCGACATGAATTTCAAGCATAGAACTAGAAACAACTCCAGGTGAATTCGCACACATATTTGCGACTTGGCAGCTGATTGAACACGGAGGCGCTTTCTCCCCCCACTGTCGTCTAAAGCTGATCTGCGGTCAAAGTCAGAAATCGGAGTTCACGGATGGGCATTTTATGGAAAGCGCTACAAATGCAAATAAATCAGCTACGCAAAGTACTGATTTAAAACACTACGAAAAAACTATTCCAAAAGGATTCCCGAAAGAAGACAAGACAAAAAGAATAAGAAGTAGAGGAGCGGTAAATTTCAAATAGGGAATGTTCCACTAGGTTTTGAACAAAGGAATGTTCCACTAGGTTTTGAACAAAGAACACCTGAACAACTAACCTTTAAAAAAAAGAAGCCATAAATTTCCGCGGATACCACAGAAAACGGACTTCAGGCTTTGATCACAATTCAGCTTTTGACGGCAAAAGTGACGGAAAACAGCGCTTTGGTCATATTTAAATGTGTATGTATGCTTCGAGAAATGACTTTAAAAAGTCAAGAAACGTTTCATCTAAAATATTAATAGCACCCTCTATCGCTTACTACACAGTGTGGTAATACTGTGTAGTACACACAGTATTACCACACAGATTTTAATTAAAAATATATGATTGATTGGTCTCCTATGGCTGATTTTTTTTCATTTTTTATGCATGTTAGATTCATAACAAATTTTTAACTAAACATGTTATATTTATTTAAAATGAATACCCCATTGTTAGAATACGTATTACGGCACATGACTTGTGTCGGTAGATCCAAACATTATTCTTCTACCTACAACAATGGGAAATCAAGATTACATTTCGTCATAGATTTATTTTTAAGCTGAAAACTTAAAGCCGCTGATTTTTAGTATAGAAAACTGTTGTATTAAATAATTCAAGTCCGGCATTACTCTAGAATTTTAAAATTGAAACTTAATTTTCTCAAAAAAAAAATGCTTCTAGAAGTACATATTGATCAAGGAAAAGAAAAGGTGCACTTTGGTAAATTACTGCGAACTGAGCTGAGTTTAGTTTTATATTTTGAAATATAAGGAATTTTTTGTGATTGATAAAATTTTATGTAAACATTCAAAACTTTTCCTTCAACGATAGTTCATTAAATTACTATTTTTTAAATACGTGAGCGAGAAATATTTTCTCATGAATTATTTATTAGAAGATACATGCATAACATTAAACATAGCACTTATAAACAAAATAATACTCAAATGTGAGAAAGTTGAAATGAGTTATAAAATTTTTATATCAATGAAATTAATATTGATAATTATTTTTTCAATGCATTCAGTCAAATTCAAAATTTATGAGAAATAGAAACATTTACGTTTCACTTGAGAAATAGATTATACAGCATTATTTTGATAAGAAAAATAAAATATTTTATCATAAAATGTAAAGGTTTCACACCATTTCCTTTTTACAAGTAAACATATTCATAAAAAATAAATACTCTTACAAACAAGAATTTCTGAAGCTTATTACTGGAAGAACATTCAAGGGACTTGTTAATTAAAAAAGTGATTTATTTATTTTGAATAAGTTTAAAATCTTTCTAGAAAAGTCAAAGGTTTCTTTTTATTTCTTATCATCCATAATGGTTGTGTAATTTTTAAATCACAGGAAACATTTAATGGGTGAATTGGATGAATAGGTGTTTCCCTTTTGCTATCCCTTTTATTCAAAATCAATTTCCTTGTTCACTCATATAAGATCAAACATCGTATGGATGTTTCACTCTAAACTATTTAAATTTATAGGGTACAATGAGGTAAAATGGGTCTAGAATGGGCTATTTTCTATTATTTATAATGTCAAATATACGCGCTCATTTATTGTGTACTTATGTTTAATAAGTAAAATATAATAATTATAAATAGATTTATTGTGTTACTTTATACAATGCATTCATTCTTTCCACACCAAAAAAGATTTTGTACATTATTTTTAAATTCAAAAGAGCAGTGAAATGAGCAGCAGGCGAGATAAAGTAAATATTGCAGATTGATTAAAAAAATACACTTTATTAAACTTTATTTATTTCCTATGCTGACACACAAATTATTCAAATTTAAAAATATTATATATTGCTCTATCAGATGATTCGGGAAAGGTCTCTTCTTTGAAACTATATTCAGATGATGACACTTTTTTTTAGAATAAAAGTTCAAATGTCAATCTATCACTAAGCATTTCTCACTCGATATAATTTCCAATGTTCATAATATCATGAATATTCAAACAATTTTCGGAAGTGACGTCCATACGGTTTTTGTTTCTGTCACTCAATATTTCCTCTTGTACTCTATCAATGCTTTTTTTTTATCTGAATTTTCTAACGTAAGCCACGGTCTTTTTTATGAAAAACGTATCCTTTTTCGAGGCAGGATTTCTTGTCTGATAAGAAGTTTTTAAATAGATTTTTTAGGGAAACAGCTTCTAAATCTATGTCTATAAGAAGTTTCCCAGAACTAAAGCATCTGGGACCGGTAGTGAATACCTCAACTATCGCACTCTGGTCAGAAACTATTCGTGATATAATAACTAATATCGGCAGAGTTATCGTACTAATATCGGAGGGATTAATATCGGAGAATATCTGCACTCCTATAAAAACCCAAAGACCTACCAAGTTATAACCAGAAGAACCAGTTATAATCAGATAATTTCGGAAGTGACGTCCAAATTGTTTTGGTTTTTCATACTTAATATTTTGGCAAGCCGCGGTCTTTTTATGAAAAACTTATCCATTTTTGAAGCAAGACTTCTAGTCTGATTAGAAATTTCCAAGGACAGTAGAATTTTCTGGAAAAAGCTTCGAAATCTATAAGAGGAAATGTCTCACAACTGAAGTGCCTGGGACCGGTGGTGATCATCCCAACTACTGGGCTCTGTTTATTGGTTGAAAAACCGTTCTTGATACCAGGACTAAAGAATATAGAATATAAAGAATGGACGAAAACTACTTGAGCTACTTGAGCCGTTTTACCCCTATTCTAGCGGACCCCCTCCCCTCCCCCTTTCCCCACGATAATCTCCCCTCCCATTTAAAAAACAAATTATGATTGGTTTATTCTGAAAAGTTTTAAATATCTTTCCCTGTCCCCTCCAAACATGAAATTTTATAATAAGTAATTTGAAAGAAATGAATATATATTATAACAATAAAACATATAATATCAGTAAAGCATTACGTCTGAATGCTGAATCACAGCTGCCGACATATCTATATAAATAAAACTAGCTGAAGTACCCGTCCTCGACGGGTTAGTGAATGAACATTTCCAAAAAGCAAGAACTTTCGTCAGCATTGTAGGAGTACACAGAATGGATGTAGTATGTTGTCAAAGTAAAGAAAGCGAAGTTATAATTTTCAATTGTTAAAATATTACAGGTTAGAGAGTAACTAAGTAATATAATTTCATTCGCTTTAGTCGTAATTATGGGATGCGCGAACGAATATTGACGCATACTGAAATAATTTTCGCAAAATCTCAAAATTTAATCAACATTTTTGAAAAATTTGAAGCCTAGAATTTAAGTTGAGTGACAACCTATCCTGTCACTCAAATTCGTTTCATTCCCTGCAGTCTTTATTTCGTGATGCTGGAACAAATTTTCAGCATTTTAAAACGATTTTCGAAAAATCTCAAAATGTAAGCAAAATATTTTTAAAATTCAACGCCTATAAATTAAGATTAGCAACTACCACTCAATTTCGTATCATTCGTATTAGTCGTTATTACGTGATGTTTGAAGAAATATAAACGTATTTTGAGAGAATTTTCAAAAAATCTCAAAATCTAATAAAAATGTTTAAAAAATTGGACACCTATAGTTTAGGTTAAGCAACCATCTATCGTGTGACCAAATTTCATATCATTCGCTTTAGTCGTTATTACGTAATACGGGAACAAAGATTCACTCAGTTTTAAACGATTTTCACAAAATCTCGAAATCTGATGGATTTTTTTAATTAGATGCTTATAGTTTAAGGTGAGTGACCACCTATCATTTCACCAAATATCATTTTTTCACCTTTGCAGTTATTACGTGATATGCGAACACAAATTTACGCAGTTTGAAATGATTTTCGCAAAATTTCAAAATCTAATCAAAATTTCTTTAAAGTTCGACGCCTATGTTTTAAGTTGAGTGACCACCTATCATGTCACTCAATTTCATATCATTCGCTTCAGTCGTTTTTACGTGATGCTTGAACACAAATTTACGCAGTTTGAAAGGATTTTCGCAAAATCTCAAAATCCAATCAGAATTTTTTAAAAATTGGACGCCTATGTTTTAAGTTGAGTGACCACCTATCATGACACCCAATTTCATATCATTCGCTTCAGTCGTTTTTGCGTGATGCTTGAACACAAATTTACGCAGTTTGAAACGATTTCCGAAAAATCTGAAAATCTAATCAAGATTTTTTAAAAATTGTACGCCTATGTTTTAAGTTAAGTGACCACCTATCATGACACCCAATTTCATATCATTCGCTTCTGTCGTTTTTGCGTGATGCTTGAACACAAATTTACGCAGTTTGAAACGATTTCCACAAAATCTGAAAATCTAATCAAGATTTTTTTAAAATTGTACGCCTATGTTTTAAGTTGAGTGACCACCTATCATGACACCCAATTTCATATCATTCGCTTCAGTCGTTTTTAAGTGATGCTTGAACACAAATTTACGCAGTTTGAAAGGATTTTCACAAAATCTCAAAATCCAATCAAGATTTTTTAAAAAATGGACTCCTATGTTTTAAGTTGAGTGACCACCTATCATGACACCCAATTTCATATCATTCGCTTCAGTCGTTTTTACGTGATGCTTGAACACAAATTTACGCAGTTTGAAAGGATTTTCGCAAAATCTCAAAATCCAATCAAGATTTTTTAAAAATTGGACGCCTATCTTTTAAGTTGAGTGACTACCTATCATGACACCCAATTTCATATCATTCGCTTAAGTCGTTTTTACGTGATGCTTGAACACAAATTTACGCAGTTTGAAACGATTTTCGCAAAATCTGAAAATCTAATCAAGATTTTTTAAAAATTCGACGCCTATGTTTTAAGTTGAGTGACCACCTATCATTACACCAAATTTCATATCATTTCAAAAATTTTGCGATTTCTATCCGTTTCAAGCACCCGGGAATCCGATGCGACCCTCAAAAAAAAGTTTGTCTGTCTGTCAATCTCTCATTCTGTCATTCTGTCATTCTGTCCGTGACGCTTTTTTTGCTTAAGCATCACGTAAAAACGACTGAAGCGAATGATATGAAATTGGGTGTCATGATAGGTGCTCACTCAAAACATAGGCGTCGAATTAAAAAAAAATCTTGACTAGATTTTGAGATTTTACGTAAATCATTTGAAACTGCGTAAATTTGTGTTCGCACATCACGTAATAACTGCAAAGGTTAAAAAAATGATATTTGGTGAAATGATAGGTGGTCACTCACTTTAAACTATAAGCATCTAATTAAAAAAAATTGATCAGATTTCGAGATTTTGCGAAAATCGTTTAAAACTGAGTGAATCTTTGTTCCCGCATTAAGTAATAATGACTAAAGCGAATGATATGAAATTTGGTGACATGATAGATGGTTGCTCAACATAAACTATAGGAGTCCAATTTTTTAAACATTTTTATTAGATTTTGAGTTTTTTTTAAAATTCTCTCAAATGTTCTTCTCTATAAATACGTTCAATGATGATTTCTTCAAACTTCACGTAATAACGACTAATACGAATGATACGAAATTTAGTGATATGATAGGTAGTTGCTAATCTTAATTTATAGGCGTTGAATTTTAAAAATATTTTGATTACATTTTGAGATTTTGCGAAAATCGTTTTAAAATGCTGAAAATTGTTCCAGCATCACGAAATAAAGACTGCAGGGAATGAAACGAATTTGAGTGACATGATAGGTTGTCACTCAACTTAAATTCTAGGCTTCCAATTTTTCAAAATGTTGATTAAATTTTGAGATTTTGCGAAAATTATTTCAGTATGTGTAAATATTCATTCGCGCATCCCATAATTACGACTAAAGCGAATCAAATGGTATTACTTAGTTACTCTCTAACCTGTAATATTTTAACAATACATAAAAATTATAACTTCGCTTTCTTTACTTTGTCAACATACTACATTCATTCTGTGTACTCCTACAATGCTGACGAAAGTTCTTGCTTTTTGGAAATTTGCATTCACTAACCCGTCGAGGACGGGTACTTCAGCTAGTAAGGAATATAACTAATGTTGACAACAATGCAGTATCGAGTATAGAACATTTCGACCAATTCAAAAGAAGGCCAAGTTAATCTCTAGAAATGTAAATTTCAGTTATCTTTATTACTCATACTTTATAAATAAAACATAATATTTTTTCAAACATTTTTCTTCTTTATTATTTTATTGTAAAATTATAAAAAAATTTAAAAATCTAAGATTTTTCGGCTTTTAAAGTTTACAGTTCATGGGCAGATGTCCCGTTTGCTCTGCCAGTAATATGGCTCATATAAAGAGTTATAATCTTATTTTAAGAAAAAAAAATATTTAAAGCATTTTCCATTTATAGCAGTTATCGTTTATTTCTTTTCTTATATTATAAAACTAGCTGCGTGCCCGTTCTTCGCACAGTAGGAAACGAAAATTTTCCTTACATGTGTAATTCGAAATTATTCGTGATGTGGAATTTAAAAAAAAAAAGAGCAAAATTATTTGACTCTTAATGTAAAGTTTGTGTCATGAGTACTAACCTGATCATTGCACTATAATGACTCAAAAAACTACGTCAGTGTCATTCACTATTAAAAAAGTGGAAAGCTTAATAGTTTGCAGAGAACTCCTGGCTTTCAAAATGTCTTATTTCTACATCATACTGTTTTTTAGGCTCAAGTTGTAGCATTAAATACCTAAGACACTACATGAAATGGAGCACCATTTATTTCTTTCCGAAAATGTACCATATAAGGAAAGTATTGCAATCATGAAAAAAATTCGACTTCGAGATTTTGGTGTATTTACACGTTTTGAGGTCTTCTGAATTCATTTATGCTATTTTCAAGAGATGTTTTTAAAATAGCTGCGCACCGGCTCTTCATACGGGAAGAAAGGAATATTTTACTACTAAAATCCTATCTGCATGTAACAAAACAGAATTTCATTTTTAAAAAAGTTCAAGTAATCCCCTCTGTTGAAATGACTGCGGGATATATTAACGCAAATTAGAATTACTTTTCGTTTAGTTGGTTGTAAGACAACCGTTGAAAACGGATAAACACTTTTAATTTCATGAAATATTTATTAACGTGGTACATTGCGATTTATTCATACTATCTTTACAAATCTAATAATACTACCTATTACGTACATTAATACTATCTATACTCGCTTCTCCCTCTTCAAGGCTCCCTTAAAAGAAACAGCTTAGATTATTTGGCCTCAATTGGATCTTTTGATTCTGTGGCGATTCTTTGCAATTTACGCATTAGCATAAATAATAATCATTTCACATAATGGTTGCCATTAAGGAAACTCTCCATATATATTTAATTTATACATAGTTTTATAAGATTGGCGTATTTAGCGCCGTAAACCATTTCATCTTACTGTGGGGAGAAAATATCCAAGGGGTGCCATTTTAAATATCCAATAGCGATATCTTTTATATCCTCCATAGTCCTGTCTCCTGAAAAACATCAAACTGTGTAATCTCGAGGAGCTACTTATTCCCATTTTAATTGTGACAGGGCGTTAGAGTTGCAGAGTTTACAAATTTCACACGTTTTTTTTAATTTATGACGTCACTGTTTGACTGCCGTAAAGGATACCCCGGTAGATTAATTTCGGAGTTACTTTCGATATTTCGCATAATTGTTTTCAAACGGTATCATTAAAACTTTGCGTGACCTTTATGGAGGAACGTAATTCAACGTTAAAATAAAACTAAACTCGCTAAAATAAAATAAAACTCGCAACCTGCATGCGTATGTTAGGCAACGCCTGCGCTAAATTAAATGCCAAAAATAAAAATAATAAATAGAAAAATTTTAATATATCGCGCTTTGAAACGAACTTTGTAACTTTTAAAATGAACATTTTCAGCGCCGTGAAAACATTTCAATTTTTAAATAAGCACCGGATTAAAATACCACTTCTAATAATAATAATCGTGAATTTCTTAGTTTATTTCTACAGTAAATTTTAATCAAAATATCGTCTCCCTGTGTTGAAAATAGAGCTGGAATAAATGAGTTAAAATTATGGCGTAATTTTTAGGTATCTTAAAGCATTTGACGTCATAGATCCTCACTTGCGAATTGAAATTCTGATATCCCATTTAAACACTCGATTGGTTGAAAAAACCGTTTTTTCTAATCCTTTCTGTGGCAACAGCCGAACATAAATTCTCGTGCCGTGATCGCAATGTAATGAATGGCGTAAGATCGCGTTGATGCTATTAAATTCTAAACATTAGGTTGCATTAAAATTCGTAAAAAATCATCTAATTTACATAATTTTTCGTTTTTATTTTAAAAGAGGGAGAAAAGAATGTTTCACGATTTGTCAAAATATCTAAAAGTTATGACGGATAGAATTCAAGATGCGACAGTTTTAAAATTATTTTACGAAAAAAAATCGCGAAGCAGATGTTTAGTAAAAAAATTCCTAAAAATCGGTAAATCAGGTTAAGTATTCAGAACAAACTGTTTTTAAAAGAAAATTTTCTCCTCTATCCGATGATACAAAGGCCGTTTTGCTGCGAGCGTAATTTCCGCCGTTATTACGAATTAGGTGAGAAAAAATGCCAAAAATCGCATAAAACATAAAATAAAAAAAATCTAGGTCGAATATTGAAAAAATCTCTTTGAGGTGCACAACTACATATTTACATCTTCCCGAATATCAAATTTGGTTTTTCTAGGTGTAGCCGTTTGTCCGTAACGCTGCAGACAGACACACACACCCACACACACACACACACACAGACACCTTCTTTTATAATAAGTAGAGATTTAGGACAAATTTAACATTTTAAAATATGGCGAGGACGGGCAGACACCTTTCTGCCTGCCCAGTCGGCGCCCTTATGAGCAAGTAAAATAAAAGCTTATAACAAAGTTAAATAAAAAGTATTTATTTAATCTAAACTTTTAAACGAAGAAATACTTTTCACGTTTAACAAAAAAAAAATGATAGCATTTTATGAATGAACGAAAAATTACTGCTAGAAATTTGATAGTTCATGTAATTTGGCTTCTCGATCTATCATATAGCGATTTACAAGACAATTAAGTTGGTGATATGAAACATACCCGGTAACATGTATTGGTCTCCGTCCAAGATTTTCCGAAAATTAATTTTATCTGGTAAAACGAGTTAAATTTACACCCAACTAATGACAGTCATTTTCTTACATTGATTGTTTTAAGTGAGTTAAACGTATGTGCTTTACTTAAAGCTTATGTCTCTTTCAAAAAAAAATAATAAATGAAATATCAATAACTGTATAGAAAACTGCTTTTTTTACTGGAAAGGGGAACAATAAAATGCTTAACATAATTACAGTAGAACGATCTGTTTTATTGAAAATTGGCATCATGTTTTATTATTGTAAATATTTTTTTGAGATTTGTGTATTCTGAAATTTTGGAGCTAGTGTGCCATTGTAATACATAATTGTCAATACTCAATAGCGCAGTATAAAATGTTTAATGAGCTATGCTTTTGTGCTAAATACTAGCAATTTTCGTGTTTTCAGCAAGACTGATCTAAATATGTATTTGTATATAACTGAATATATCACACACATTATCTGGTATGCATACTGGAAAATCCTCTGCTTTTACCGCATTGTTTTATCGAACTATGGATAAAGTGCTTACATTATCTTTTCTTCATTATCTATTCTGTATTTTGATGGAAATTGATCAATTACTGTACAATACCGTTTAATGGATCAGTAACAGAATTTTAAGACTTTTATTCCTTCAATTATTTTTGTAAGTATATTGTTCTTTAATCTGAATTCTCACTCAAAATACACTCAAATCTCATGCACTCAAAATATTTATACTTAGTCTCAATCAAGTGTTCATGTACATTACCCACAAGAGTGTTCATGTGCATTACTCACAAAAATGTAGTGACGTATCTAATCACGTAAACACACTATATCTTGATATTAATTTGAAATTAATACACGTGTTTGAAAATTTTGGCGTGTGCGAAGGAAATACATTGAATATAAAACCCACCTCCCTCATCATTAATTGCGGTATTGATTTCTAGTGGATTGTCAAACTTAACATTCAAAATTTTCTAAAATTACAACGCTAATTTTCCCTTAATGTGTCAAGAACAAATTACTGCGTCTTTATTTCCATTATTTTAGATCAGGAAAGTCAGTTATAGATTATTTTGTGTATTTCCGAAATTCATCATGTTCAAAGTAATTGAACTCCACAGTTTAATCAATCAATTCTTTTATCTTGCCCATGCTCCTGCTTTAATGGCGACTAGAATCGTTACACGAATTTGAGAAAACTGAAATGTCTTTTATTGCACTTAGACCGACTGTGTGAAGTCTTTGGAATGCTTTTCAGAATTGCAATGCACAGCCATTCTAAGCAGTATTTAAATACATAATCATAGGGAAGCATTTTTAGGGACAGACGGTCGCAAATAGTTTAGAGTGCCATAGAGCAAACTATTTTGCGATTATGAATATAATTAAGATCTCGAGACACTAAAGGCATAATATTCTTAGCACGAGTAATCTAATTACTAAATGAAGTTAAAGACAAAATCCTCTCAAGTCATTCATACTCTCCTTTCACAAAGGCATTTTCTTAATTGTTTGAAAATTAATATTTTTAAGCATTTAAAAACACGCTAGTGAGTGTACGTAGATTGTAAAACTGTGTCGTATTGTATAAGCAATGAGGTGCAACATAGCACTAACTCCTTAATTTTCTATCTTTTTTAAAAGGAATATTGAAGAAAAGTACACTGTTAATATTAGGTTGTAACGAAAGTTTCCCGCCACACACAGTTCGCGTTGGCGTATTTGCTCCTATTTTGTCAAACGATTTTCGGCATTTGAAAGAAAGAGACTTACTTTATAATACTGTGTCGTGAAATCCATAAAAAAAATAGTTATCATTAAGTACAAGGTGCCTCAAATGGAGCTATCACTCTAGCGGATTAGAACCATCATTTACTTCCAGTTCTGTTGCAAAAAGTCAGCTACAGAATATCAACGAATTATGTGTACAGCTTTAGGTACTATTGTTGTATCATGTGACATTGTGCAGGTTTGGTACTGAAAATTCAAAAACAAGGACTATGACATTCAAGAAGCCGAGAGCTCAGGCTGGTCTACTGATGTTGGCGAGGCCAGCCTGGGAGAACTTGTGGAAGAAGATCGGTACTTAACCACTGGACAGTTATCTAAGGAGTTAGGAGTTAGTTTCTCAAGAAGATTTGGCGGAAAACTTTCGTTACAACCTGATAGATGTAGCTCAACATATTACCATAAAATGGTTCTTCATTAGATGCAGCCTTTCTATGGAGCAGCGTTTGCACCGCAATTTGATGCTTAAGTTGATCAATGAAAACCAGTCTTGGTGAAAAGTTTTTCAACAAGAAGGTTGCAGATAATTTAGAACCATTTTACCTGTATAGTGAATTTGGAATTACTTCTATTAACAGTGCACTGTTTTTTTTTGTTTGTTTGTTTTAATTCGCAAGTAAGAATTCCCTGAAGGTAGAATTCCCGCTTCAGTTCAAAATAGCAAATGAAAAGCATTTCAGCAGCGTGGAAATGTCACTCCATCTATTGAAAAATAGTGATACTAAACAGTTTCTTTACAAGAATTAAAAATACGGGCAAACAAAAAACAAAACAAGAAAACATCGATGCCCGTCACGCGTACGAGCAATCGACTTGCATCCAACCTTTAATAGCCCGTACTCTTTGCGGACAGCATATTACCAATCCTTACATTCATTCGGCACCTTACATCCTTATATTCTGGCCCCGAACAGACAACCCGGAATCCAGATCGCTGATTGGTTAGCTCACTGACGTCATGCCTGCGCACCGAATTTCAAAATTGGCGAGTCTGTACGGCAATATACTTATGAATTAAAATGATTAATTATCATGAGATGAAATATCAGCGAAAAAACATATAGGCAACTTGAAGTAGTTTTAGATGATACGCAATAAAAGAATATACGTTTTAAATTACGAGTACATTACGAATCCTATTTTAAACCTTTTTTTCCACTGGCGCTGACATCTGTTATTATATAAGTAGACTTATATGACACGTTAAGTACACTTTCCATGCACGGGCTTTCAGAAAATTAAAAACAATTTCAAGGCTGTTTTCAATGTGCTTCTATAAACTTTAATTAAATTAAAATTATTATAAACTGAAATGATTCGCATAATATAATTATTCAATATTTGTTTAGTAGATTTTTTTCCCATAAAAATAAAGAAAATATTTTAGGAAAAATTATGAATATCATTTCTTGAATAATCGCATGTACTCTAAATATTAATAAATGACTTAAGTTACAACTAGATGCATGAGATTTAATTAATTAATAAAAAAAGGAATTTAAATAATTCATTGCATTTTTTGTTTGCAGTTATTTAGATGCAGTGTGGATATTTTAAAAATTTTACAATTTAAAAAGCATTTAACCACTGTGTGTGTATTAAGTATAATGTTGGATTTCAAGTCTATTTCACTGATTGAATTATTTTAATTTACAATGAGACTTTTTTTTAATTTACATTCATGTTTTTTATTTGTGATTTTTATTTTATGAGGTTCTTAACATAATTTCATATATTCCAAGATGTTTTTGTTTTTTCTTGAATTCTTGAGGGCATGTATTTTAATTCTTTATTTTTGAATCATGGATTGGGATTTTATTAAAAACCATTTTAGCTTTAATGTTTGTTTTTGTTTTTTTTCATGTATTGCTGAAGGTATTGGTTAGCACTTTAAAAGTACTTTAAGTCCCATTGTCTGTCTAATTAGCGACACATATTTTTTTTATAAATTAGATTTCTTTCCTTGTATCGCTTTTTCAGTGTTGATTAGGGACTATTCCTGATATTTTTCTAATGTGAATTTGTCCGTATTTCTATAATTTTGGTGGATATGTTGATTCTAGTGCATAGATTGTGTATATATATATATATATATATATATATATACAAGCACTGGCATTTTCTGCCATAGACCAAGTCAAAAAGAAATTCTAATAATTTCTAAATAAAGTCATCAAGAGAGGAAAACAATTTGGAGAGCTTTTTATCTAAAACTGCAATTTATATACTAAATTTAAAACTGTCTACGTCAGAAAAATGCTTTTCAAGAAAAAATAATAGTCGTTAAGAGAGTTAATATCTCAGAGGCATTTAACGTATGTATATATATATATAATCTTAATCTTAATCTTGATATATATATAAAATGCTAATGTTCGTTTGTAAAGACAGGGTTTTCTCTATCACCACCAACTCGAATTAACTTCCCGTTGGGGTGGTAAATACCCCTTGGCCTCACGGTGAAAGTAAGGGAGTTTGGTCTCGGTGGGTGGAAGTGGGTGGTTGTGGGTGGCGAAAATGTGAAAAAATATATATCTGTCCTATTCTAACTTATGAGAACTTCTGAATTTCAACTCCAATAAAATATTAAAATTTAATGTTTATCGTCTGTTGCCATAACAGCAGGAAAACTGGATCTCAATCAATTATCGTCTGCGAAACAATTTTACGTGATACAAATTCAAGTTATTTTTACAAGTGAAAAAGAACAAATTATTTGAATATTCTAGAGTGTTCTGATGCTAGAAATTTCGATGTGTTATGGTATATAAACCGAAATTCAGTGACTTTTCGTCAAATTGATCGTGTTAGCAGTCGAGTAAAGATTAACTGAAATTAAGAGTGAACAGTAATTAAACAAATTCAAGTCATTTTGACAAATGAAAAAGAACAAACTATCGGAATATTCAAGAGAGTTCGTCAGTGACACCATAATAGCAATCAAGGGTTTACTTTTGTGTAACTTTATTACATTACATATACAAAATGCCAAGGCGTAAAAAAGTATTTACAAAACCTCGAGTGGATTTTAAAAGAAGAAAAGTAGCACATCAACTTGAAACAGAAGAACAAAGAGAGAAACGGCTTTCAAATATTCATAAAGGAGTAAAAAAGTAATACAGAAAATTTATCTGAAGAAGAAACAACAATTATTAACGAAGAAGTGCGATCCCAAATGAGAACACTTAGAAATCGTCAATCTGCTGATCAACGTGAAGTGGAAAATGGAAGAAGTGAAGAAAGAATGGCTACATTACGCAAAAAACGATGTGCTAGAAGTAAAATTGAGAATTTAGAACTTCAGGCGTTCCATTATGATTGCAAATAACAATTCAGTGAACATCCAAATATTGTCATCGGAAAAATGGATACGATATGCGAGTATTGTCATGCACGGAAATTTAAAGGTGAAACTGCTGGTATGTGCTGTTCGAGTGGTAAAGTCAATTTACCAGCATTAGATGTATCACCACCCAATTACTCGTATATATGACTGAAAAAACACCTGATTCCAATATTTTCTGCAAAATATACGTCGATACAACTGTTGTTTTCAAATGACTTCATTTGGAGCTTCATTAATATGCAAGAAAGAAACTTTCAGCCCGGTTTTTAAGGTTCAAGGCCAAATTTATCATCGAGTAGGTTCACTTCTGCCGATGCCCAATGAAACCCCAAAATTTCTTCAAATATATTTTGTTTGTAACGAAGAACTTGAAACAGACAAACGCAACGTTACTCTAACATTCGGGGACTACAACGAGATATTATTTAAAAATTACAACGTTTACTTCATAATCAACTAATCAATCTGTTTAAGACTTCTCTAGACCAAATGGCTGCAGATAATTATAAGATCGTTATTCGAGCAGATAAAATACCAGCCGGCCAACACGAAAGAAGGTTCAATGCACCTCAAACGAAAGAAGTAGCTATTTTTTTGGCAAGGTGAGGATGGTTATCACTTCAATATTCAACAAATCGATCCAGCTACAGGTGTCGCAACTAACAAAAAAGTATCAGCTATGCAGTTTTATGCTTATCGAATTATGACTAGAAATGATGAATATAACCATATTTTAAACTACTCGGCAGTTATTTCAGCAGTTTATTGTAGAGATGTATGCTAAAACTGACACGGAAAGATTACAATATATTCGCCATAATCAACGAAAGTTGCGTTCGGATGAATACATCCATTTGAGAGATGCAATGATAAATGATGCAAACATCGATAACATAGGAAAATTGGTCATCTTGCCATCGACATTTACTACTGGAAGTCCACGTCACATGCATCAATATGCTCAGGATGCGATAACTTTTTTTAAATTTCCAATGGAAAGATAGGATGACTGATACAGCAAAGGAATGGTAAAAAAGAAAGAAAACACACGAACAAAAAACTCAGCTGCATCAAATAGTCTATGTATCCAAATGTACGCTGGCCTTCCAGTAGCGGTCTGCAAGTGAGGACTTAGATAAGGCTAGATAAAAGTTAGAAATCTAAATTATCTACGTTAAAAAATGGATCCTTAAATATTTTTATATACTATTAAACATGCGATGCATTTTCACCCGAGCAACGCCGGGTTTCGCTGCTAGTATATATATAAAATGTTAATGTTCGTTTGTAAAGACAGGGTTTTCTCTATCACCACCAACTCGAATTAACTTCCCCTTGGGGTGGTAAATACCCCTTGGTCTCACGGCGAAAGTAAGGGAGTTTGGTCGCGGTGGGTGGTTGTGGGTGGCGAAAATGTGAAAAAATATATATCTGTCCTTTACTAACTCATGAGAACTTCTGAATTTCAAATCCAATAAAATATTAAAATTTAATGTTTATCGTCTGTTGCCATATCAGCAGGAAAACTGAATCTCAAGCAATTATCATCTGCGAATCATTTTACTTGAAACAAATTCAAGTTATTTTAACAAGTGAAAAAGAACAAATTATTTGAATATTCTAGAGTGTTCTGGTACTGGCAATTTCGATGTGTAATGATATAAAAACGGAAATTTAGTGACTTTTCGTCAGTTTGATCGTTTTTGCAGTCGAGTACAGATTAACTGAAATTACGAGTGAACAGTAATTAAACAAATTCAAGTCCTTTTGAAAATGAAAAAGAACAAACTATCTGAATATTCTAGAGCGTTCGTCAGTGATACCATAATAGCAATCAAGTGATTAATTTTCTGTAACTTTATTACAGTACATATACACAATGACAAGGCTTAAAAAAGTATTTACAAAACCTCAAGTGGATTCCAAAAGAAGAAAAGTAGCACGTCAACTTGAAACAGAAGAACAAAGAGAGAAACGGCTTTCAAATATTCGTAAAGGAGTAACAAAAAATAGGGAAAATTTAACCGAAGAAGAAAGAACACATATTAACGAAGAAGTGCGATCCCGAATGAGAACACTCAGAAATCGTCAATTTGCTGTTCAACGTGAAATGGAATATAGAAGAAGTAAAGAAATAATGGCTACTTTACGCAAAAAACGAGCTTCTACAAGTAAAATTGAGAATTTAAAACTTCAGGCGTTCCATTATGATTGAAAAATCAATACAGTGAACATCCAAATATAGTCATCGGAAAAATGGATACGATATTAGAGTATTGTCATGCACGGAAATTTAAAGGCGAAACTGCTGGTGTGTGATGTCCGAGTGGTAAAGTCAATTTACCAGCATTAGATGTACCACTACCAGAATTACTCGCATATATGACTGGAAAAACACCAGATTCCTATCATTTTCTACAAAATAAACGTTGATACAACTGTTGTTTTCAAATGACTTCATTTGGAGCTTTATTAATATGCAAGGAAGAAAATTTCATCCCGGTTTTTAAGGTTCAAGGCCAAATTTATCACCGATTTGGCTCACTTCTGCCGATGTCCAATGAACTCCAAAATTTCTTCAAATATATTTTGTTGGTAACGAATGACTTGAAAAAGACCAACGTTGCTCTAACCTTCCGAGACTACAACGAGATATTATTCAAAATCTACAACGTCTACTTCATAATCATAATCAACTAATTAATGTGTTTCAGACTTCTCTAGACCAAATGGTTGCAGATAATTATAAGATCGTTATTCGAGTAGATAAAAGTCCAGCCGGTCAACACGAAAGAAGGTTCAATGCACCTCAAACGAACGAAGTTGCCGTAGTGATTGTTGATAACGAATGTAGTCGTCGTAATATTAATATCCAACGCCGAAGTAATGAATAGCAACGTATTGCTGAAACACATCGTAGTTATGATGCACTACAGTGCATGAATATGCTCAGGATGCGATAACTTGTGTCATAAAACACGGCAGACCAGATTTATTTATAACATTTACATGTAATTCTTCATGGGCGGAAATCAAAGATGAATTACAATATGCAGTGCCACATTACCGGCAGGGCAAACGGGGCAACTGCCAGGGTCCACATATTTAGGGACCCAAAAATCTTACATTTTACATTTTTAGAATTTTAGAATGAAATTATAACGGAGAAAAATATTTCAAAAGTTATTATTAGGAAAAAAAATTAATTTTAAAACATGAAGAATGAAAATAATTCAAATTTACATTCTCTCTATAAATTAATTTAAACTTCTTTTCAATTATTCGAAATGCTCTGTAGTCGATACAGCATACCAGCATGTAAAAAAAATAACCAACTACATTTTGTAAACAGTGTTTTAAAATTAAAAAAAAAATTTGAATTATTTGTTATTTAAAAAAAAATATTTTCAAAAATTACTGTTTACAAAAAGTGGTTGTATTGTTTTCGTTTTGGGGACTGTGATATAGTATTTCGATGAAACGTTTCACTGTTTCGTTGACATCATGCAACTACATTCATTTATTTCAGATTACTTAAAACAAAATTTTTGTTTGTAAGGGGGGAGAAAACTTTTCAGAATAATACAATCTTTTTTTTTTTAAGGGAGAGGCTATCGCGCGGGGCCCAATTTTTTTTCTTCTGCCCAGGGCCCACAATTGTCTTGATCGGGCTTTGACAATATGGACAGATGGCCAGCGATCGACATGATATTGTTGCCCGAGTTTTTCGTCAAAAACAAATTAAATTTATTGACGCCGTCGTGAAAAATCAAATATTTGGTGCTGTCGTCTGGCTTGAAATTACCAATAAATGTAGCTGACTATGAATTTCCGGTATGTGACATCACAAAATCATCAGCACGTGGACAAATATTGAAACAGTGCAAAGTCATTATATGGGACGAAGCACAATGGCCCATAGAAAATCACTAGAAGCACTCAATAGAAAATTTCAAGATTTCCGCGACAACACGAATGTAATGGGAGGTGTATTGTTAATACTATCAGGTGATTTCCGTCAAACGCTACCTGTCATTCCGAAATCAACACCGGCAGATGAAATTAACGCTTGCTTAAAGAAGTCGGTCATATGGGAACACGTAAAAATAATTAAATTAACAACAAATTTGAGAGCGCGATTTTCAGGAGATGAAAAGGCACAAGAATTTTCTGAAAAACTTTTGCAAATAGGAGAGGGCACCTATCCAATAGACAAAATTACTGGCCAAATTACATTAACTAATGAATTATGTAATGTTGTTGAAACACCAGAGCAACTTTTAAATGAAATATATCCAAGTATTGCTGAGAATTATACCAATTCAGAATGGTTACGCGAAAGAATTATTCTAGCCACGAAGAGCGACATTGTTAATGGCATCAACAACATCATCCAGGAAATGATTCCGGGAGAAGAGAAAATTTACATGTCAATTGATACAATGACTGATGAACAAGAAAGCATTTATTTCCCTACTGAAGTTTTAAATTCATCAAATGTTCCAGGAATGCCATTACACTGCCTTAAGTTGGTTCACCAATTATTTTATTACGGAATCTGAATTCGCCGAAATTGTGTGATGGTACGAGACTCTGCATCAAACAACTACAAAATAACATCATCGAAGCCAGTATAACGACTGGTAAAGAAAAAGGACAAATAGTATTTATACCATGCACACCTTTAATATCAAATGGATGGCCCTTTACTTTTAAACGCTTACAATTCCCGGTGAAGTTGGCTTACGGCATGACTATCAACAAAGCACAGGCCAAACATTCCAATATTGGTCCGCTGATTTGAAGGAACCATGCTTTGCACACGGCCAATTATACGTTGCATGCTCACGAGTAGGATCACCTCGAAATTTGTTCATTTACAGTCCGGACAATAAAACCATAAATGTAGTCTATAAGCAAGTATTGTAAAAAGAAATTTTAAAAAATGTAATAAAAATAAAAAGTGTAAATGTATAATATAATATGTAATAGGTAAATGTATTTGCCACATGTAATATGTATAATATAATATGTAAGTAATTGTGTAAATAAAACATATATTTTCGATTTACTAAGGTGTTTCTTATTTTAACTTAGAGTTATTTCAATTAGCTAATTAGTTAAATAATTTGATATACTTTCTATACAATACATGTTTAATGGTCGAATAAGTCTCTCAATATCTAAGAGAGAAATCTAAATTATCTACGTTAAAAAATGCATCCTTAAATATTTTTAAACCATTAAACATGCGGTGTATTTTAACCCGAGCAACGCCGGGTTTCGCTGCTAGTATAGATATAAATATAGATATATAGATATTTCACATTAGAAAATATCAGGAATAATCCCTAATCAACACTGAAAAAGAGATACCAGGAGAGAAATCTAATTTATAAAAATGTATCAGTAATATATTATTATACGTGTCAGTAATTCGACAGACAATGAGGCTTGAAGTACTTTGATAGTGTTAACCAACAGCTTCAGCAATACATGAAAAAAAAAAACATTAAAGCTAAAATGCTTTTTAATAAAATCGCAATCCATGATTCAAAAATAAAGAATTAAAATACATGCCCTCAAGAATTCAAGAAAACACAAAAACATCTTGGAATATACGAAATTATGTTAAGAACATCATTAAATGAAATTCATAAATAAAAAAACGTGAATGTAAATTTAAAAAAAAGTGGCAACGTAAATTAAAATAATTCAATCAGTGAAATAGACTTGAAATCCAACATTATACTTAATACACACACAGTGATTAAATGCTTTTAAAATTGTAAAAATTTTAAAAAATCCACACTACAACTAAATAACTGCAAACAAAAAATGCTGTGAATCATTTAAATTCCTTTTTTTATTAATTAATTAAATCTCATGCATCTAGTTGTAACTTAAGTCATTTATTAATATTTAGAGTACATGCGATTATTCAAGAAATGATATTCATAATTTTTCCTAAAATATTTTCTTTATTTTTATGAAAAAAAAGATTCTACTAAACAAATATTGATTATGCGAATCATTTCAGTTCATAATAATTTTAATTTAATTAAAGTTTATAGACGCACATTGAAAACAGCCTTGAAATTGTTTTTAATTTTCTGAAAACTCGTCCATGTAAAGTGTACTTAACGTGTCATATAAGTCTACTTATATAATAACAGCTGTCAGCACCAGTGGAAATAAAGGTTTAAAATAGGATTCGTAATGTACTCGTAATTTAAGGGGACAGCCTACTTTTAAAATGCCCAAAAAATCGATTTTGAGATTTTTATCTCATTAAATAGCTTACTTTATTCTAAAAATATTGATACCAACCATTTTTCTCTATGACATTTATTTGTTGAGATAAAAAGGAAAATGTAAACGCAAGTTGGGCAGCATGCTGTAGAAGCTGAAACTAAGGTTGACACTCAAAGCATAAAAGAGGGAGAATAGAAATTTACAGAATTTAATTTAGAAACTCGAAGAGCCAGAAAAATGCTCATCAGTCCTCAGTTTGAGGCAATAAAAGAAAACGAAGGCATTGTGCATGAAAGCGGAAAATTTCATAAAGTGAAATAAAATCAAATTTTTATGTTGCAAAGTAAAAATAAATATATATATATATATGGATATAATTATTAAAATAACTTCAAAACATGTACTTTACCAATATTAATGCCTTTATATCCTAAAAATGTATCTTTTGTTAAAGTATGTACATATATTTTCATATTTACAACTGTCGAGCTTTTCTTTAGACTGATATTTCTTAAGCCATATTAAAACATATTTTGGGTTAATCATATTAAGTACTCCGTAAAATTATTCTTAAATAGTAAATGTTTCATTAGAAAATGTTTTTAACTTTTAAAAATTAAAATTTATGTTCCAAAACAGCAATTTGAACTTTAATTGGCGTTTTCTCAAAACACTGTTTTTCAAGTTTGCGCGCATGATATTTTAAAAACTATTTAAGATATCAACTTGAAATTTTTCTCAGGAATTTATTCTAATATAATGAACAAAATGAACTAAAATGAAACGGTTGTGTTTCATAGAAAAAAAGTTATGATTGTAAAACTATCAAAATTTTTGTGGTAATTTAAATTTTCAGATTAAATGATTTTATTAAATTTAAATTATGAAAATAATTAAACCATTTTAGTTTAGATTGTTAATTTGAATGTCTTGTTTAATTTAGAAAAAAATTATGAGGTTCAAAGGAATTCTAATTATGATATCTTGCGCGCAGTGGGAAAGTACCCTTGAATTTCTTTTCCAATATTGTGTGGTAAAATAATATTTTTAAAATTATCACCTTTATAATAAACTAAAATAATATTTTTAATCAATAGAGTAATGTCATAGTAGTTAACTGAAAAAAAAGTTATGTTTCTGCATGCATTCATTATTTTTTTTTAAATTTTGAAAGTTGATCTAAAATTTATACATTTTCCCATTCTTAAAAGTAGGCTGTCCCCTTAAAACGTATATTCTGTTATTGCGTATCATCTAAAACTACTTCAAGTTGCCTATATGTTTATTTCGCTGATATTTCATCTCATGATAATTAATCATTTTAATTCATAAGTATTTTGCCGTACAGACTCGCCAATTTTGAAATTCGGTGCGCAGGCATGACGTCAGTGAGCTAACCAATCAGCGATCTGGATTCCGGGTTGTCTGTTCGGGGCCAGGATATAAGGATGTAAGGTGCCGAATGAATGTAAGGATTGGTAATATGCGTACGGGCAAACGTGCTAAGGGGTTTTAAAGACTTATGCAAGGTAGAAACGACGCATGTGAAATCGCTGATGCCGGGACTTTGTATTTGTACAAGAGAACATGCTACTTCTTTATAAAATAATACTACATTTGCATATAGAATTGTGCTGGAATTTGATTCATAATAAATGCGTTTAGCTTGATTTAAGTCTTTTTTTATATAAAATTGTAACTGCTGTGATTGCTTTGAAAATCTGTTACATAAATGTGCCGATATTTTAGCTTAAATGATTGAAGACATAATGTCAGCAATTAAAAGTTTATGGTAATGGAAAGATACACAGAATGTTAAACCAAGACAGAAGAGATAAAAATGTGTTATAGGATGGATGAGCGTTTGCGCAAGTTTAAAGACCCAAGTTAAAAGATTACGAAAAATATATTAAAATATATTCATGCATAATATATTAGTTAATCATGCCAGACGTTGACCAATGTGTGCAATTTCTTTTTAATCTCATTTTCCATTCAGTCGTGTCTGGGCTGCTAGAAGGGATGTAAAATTTTCATCCATTTAGGACTGTTTGTGACTCTTGTGACATAAGCATCAAATTTCCTGTCATTTAAAGCGTGTAAGTCTAACATCTGTCATCCCATCAGCTTAAACGTAGATGCGTTTTAAGGAATAATGATACACATTTCTAATGATACTACCGTTCTACAGCTGGCGATATACTATCCTCAGTGATTTTAATTAACTCTTTGAAGACGGGAGATGGGATTTACAACTAAGTCACACAACATCTTAAAGTACCGGAATGGTTCATATTTCTACCAAATAATGCTTTTCATCACTTTTATTTTTCCCCTGAACCGGACGGTTGGGGAGAGATATCAATATTGATCCATCATTCCAGTTGCACCCCAGTTTCAGAAAAGGGAAATATACACGTGAATTGAATCCCCTTGTTCAAGAAGTTATCGTTTTATTTTGTGGGCAGGAAGGAGTAATCTTTCAACTCTTGTAGTACAAAGAGCATTTTCATCTGAAGTATCACTGAAAGATAAAAAGCATTATGAAGGTGTTCCCGTCGTTTTAAAGCAGCAAGACCATAATCTTCCCGCCGTCTAAAGGTTAAAAGTTCGGTTTCTTAACAAACGTACTGCGTAAGTACGATTATGTTTTGTTAAATGAAACGAAAGGTCTTTTTTTATTCTTTCTGAACATGTACCATGTAAAGAAAGTATTGTAATCATGAGAAAATTCCAATTTGAGATTTTGGTGCATTTACATGTTTTGAGGTCTTCCAAATTCATTTATACTACTTTAACGGGCTGCATGTATGTATGTGTGGATGTGTGTTTGTGTGTTTGTAAATGACCACGATAGCTCCTGAACGGTGTATTCTGTTGAGCGCCAATTTGGTATATAGTCACCGTCGCACAACTGGTATTGATTTTGGTGTGTGTGGAACATACAGCTTTTTCACAGGGTACAAAAAAGAATTGTTTTACATTACGGCCTATGGTAGAAAATTCTTGAAAATGCACTAGCGCCTATATTGTACATTCGATTGAGCCCAAATAAGATACGCGTATTATACAACGCTGTCTTACATACTGTACAGATTTTGGTGTGTGTAGGCATTCAGTTTTTGACAGGGCTACAAAAAATATTCTTATACGTTGCGGCCGATAGACTAAAATTGTTTGAGGAACTAAAACAGGCTTTAAACCAAATAGGTAGGCCGTTCCTGAAGGTAGTATCCTATAGTATCCTCTGCCCATCGTCTCCCTATCTTGGTGGATCTGGCACCGTACGAGATTGCAAAAAGGCATTAAGCAACAGCAAACAACAACACATCCGAATGAGTTGAATGAAATTTATTTAAACGACTGGCGTAAATGAAGTCTAGTGGAGTCAGTTTTCAATTCAATCCATCTATATTTTCTTTTATCTTTTCAGTGCCACCCGCTATAATAGAAAGCGAGACAAGTTCCGACACCGTCGTAGAGGAACGTTCCAAAGTCAGTCTACGATGTGTGGCTTCTGGATATCCCATACCGACGATTACGTGGCGGAGAGAGGATGGGAAAGACATTAATTTAGGTTCTTACGGTGGAAGAAAATATTCAGGTAAGTATTTAAAAATTATTTTAAGAAGTCATAAATACAAAGGTTTTTTTATGAGCTGTTTTATGGTTCACTCATATTCTTTTTGTATGTGTACATTGTTGGTTTCACTTACAGTGGTTTTGCGAAGTTATTAGTGAAAGCACAGAAAGCAAGTCCCTCACATTTTAGCAATTAGTTGGGTTCACTTGATCAAGATTTGAAGCGGTGTAGCGTTGCAGGAATGAATTTATAATACTACGAATACGTGTACAATTCAAATTTTAAGTGGTCTGTCAAATTTTTGGGCTGTTTTCATGTTTTATTTATATTTTTTAAACATAAAAACAGCTAGCTGCAGATTGGCAAAGACGCTGTAGCTGTTGTAATCTGGTATATGTGACAAGCACTTGCCAACTTTCGCATGGAGCACCTAGTGATCCACAGAGAACAGTATGAGGAACTCTGCTTTATTGGAAACTAAAGCATCACTAAGTTAGTCAAAATATATCATTTAACTTAATGAGAATCTTTCTTTTATAACTGATTTTTGTATTTACAATTATAGAAGTGTTTAGGATAGATTTATAGAACATTACGTATAATTAATCTTCCAAATCGCGAAAAGGTCACAAGACACTTGAGATTTACGCTGTGACTGTGCATACTAAAAATTTGAAAATAAAGAAGTACTCTTGTACCTATATTATATTTAATGATCCTGAATCTTGATGTCCTGAATCTTGACTTTTTGTTTTTCTAGAATAAATAGCTTATGAATAAAATTTAATTTTTATTATTTTTATTTTTCTTACTGGAACTCAAACGTCTTCTAATAACTTCCCAGCAAACACACACAGGTTCTCTGAACGTCTATTAACGTTCAGTAAACGTCTTCTGAACATTAATAGACGTTCAGAGAACCTGTGTGTGTTTGCTGGGTTAGATTAGATCGATTTTTCGCTTTTCCAAAAATAATTTTTCTTTAAAAAATTGAAAAGAAATTAAATATTAAAATATGTATTCACAAAAAACACGACCCAAGAAAAATCTATATATTCACAAAACGGAAAATGTGATTAAAAAAATTGGTGTAATGTGTTAGATTTGTACACCATATGCATCAGCAGGTGACTATTTTCAAATGATAGGATATTTTAAATGCTTTAAAACTCCTAAAATTTATCCGTTTATTACTTTTTTTTAATTTAAAAAAAAGGCTAAGGAGAAGAAAGTTAATTTTAATGCATAAAAAGCGTTTTTTTTTTTTTTTTACATTTTTAGGGAATTTTAAACATTTAAAGAGCTTTACATCATTAGTCTAATCACCTTCAAATATGCCACAGCTATGCATAAAAAATAAAAAATCTAATTAAAGTCATTGATAATTGATCAAGGTTTTGTAAAAACAGTCATATTATTGTGCGAAGATCGAATAATCGAATAGTATATCTTATGCGTCTTTCTCGATCTGAACTTCACGTTTGCCAGGGTCTTCCGCATCTTCGATTGGTGGACCACATGAACAGCTTATGATTCTAATATATCAACTGCAAGTTGTTCGTACACTGTGATTGATTATAAAAGCATTTGCAATGCTGCCATTTAGTGTCACTTTCTCATCAAAATAGTACTAGGGAACGCATTAGAACATGTGCTCTATCCCAA
>JAWZYV010018282.1:0-30098 GCA_038373885.1 Cheiracanthium punctorium | reverse complement strand
CAAACAAGCGAAGTGATTATTCGATTGTTTCTTGCTGCAAAGGCGAAGCTGGTTCTGTCATGTGATATGACGGACCAATCAGGGCTCTTATAGAAAAAAACGCTCCATCGGAGAAGAATGTGTAGTTTTTCGGCCAAATTCACATTAAGCGTATAGTGCACTAAACAGGGAGGGCTGAGGTGGTGCGTTTATGTCCGCGAAGGAGCGTTTCTTGGAGTTTTTAAATGGAAAAGGATTTAAATCGGCTGTTTAGAATTTAAATCAATAAAGGAGCGTTAATTTAGCTCGATAGTTTTAAGCGTGTACCTAAAAAAATTACAAAGTACCCGGCATGTCTAATCGTGAATGTGGACACGTCTAAAAACGCAGGAACACACTGGTTAGCAATCTACATGGAGTCAGCAAATTCTTTAGAGTTTTTTGACTCATATGGTAATGCGCCAATTTTTTTAAAGGATCTATATTGAACTTTATAAACAGATACAAGCATGTGAATTACAATCCCTTAACTCTTCAAAGCAATGTAACAGCTGTGTGCGGACAATATTGTGTGTATTATCTTTACTCCAAGTGTAGAGGGAAAGCTCTAAATCAAATTCTCTCACATTTTACATCTAAAAATATATGTAATGACAAACGTGTGTATAATTTTGTAGCCAAACGATTTCATGTACATGTGAATTTTTATCAATAAAAAACTATTTAAACTGTACTCACTGTGTTTGTTTTTCATTTACGATGGACTTCCCACGTTTTATAGCCCCGTTCTCGCTCATTGTCTCAGGAGCTAGTGGCACCGGTAAGACATATTTGGTGCGGGATTTGATAAAGTTTAAGCGGGAAATGTTTTCAATTGTTCCCGATAAAATCGTTTATTTTTACAGTATTTATCAACCTTTATTTGACGAAATGAGAGACGTGATATTTGTGGAAGGGTTTCCTAGCAATTTTAAAGAGTATTTGGGAACGCATACTTTATTTATAATTGATGATTTAATGAGTGAATGTGGTAGTGATAAACGTTTAACTAACCTTTTTACAAAGGGGAGTCATCATTTAAACATTAGTGTCATTTTTATTACACAAAATTTTTTTCACAAAGGTAGAGAAATGCGTGAAATCACTTTGAATGCACAGTATTTAATACTGTGTAAGAACCGTAGAGATATGAGCCAAATAACTCATTTAGGTAGACAGTTATACCCCAGACATATAAAAGCTTTTGAAGAAATTTATGCAGATGCTACTCAAAAACCTTACTCTTATTTACTTATTGATTTGCGAAGTGACACGTCTGAAAATATGCGTCTTAGAACAAACGTTTTACCAAATCAGACGCAGTATGTTTATCAGATCAAAAATATATAAGTAGACGTATTTGGAAATTTTATTCAGTGTGAAACATGACACTAACCAGTCAGCAGCTTAAGCAGCTGGAGTTAATTAAAGCGTGTCCGCAAAAATTACGAAGTACTCTTTTAAAAAAGCTACCCTCTACGGCTATAAAAGCTATTTGTGAATGCAGTCTGAATGTGTTGAGAGGTAACATTCCTTTAACGAAACATCAAAAGAGTTGTTTAAAAAAATATAAAAGCACACTACGGAAAATTGCTGATAAAAAGTCGCCCCTTTTTTTAAAAAAAAGCTAATAATTCAGAGAGGGTCTGGACTTCTTAGTGTTTTAATACCTGCAGCATTATCCCTTCTTACGGGTTTAATTAAAAGATAACCCACCATTAAAAAAAGAAAAAAATGCAGTATGCAACAAAATATACTTTGGTTCCCGAAACGTCTTTATCGAAACATACACCTTCCCGCAGCAACTATCGGAGTTTGATAAACAAATGTCTAACATTTTAAATAGCTCCTTAAACGATTATGAAAAAATTCAAAAGTATTATGAAATTCTAAAACGCAAGATGAAATTAGAAGATTTTAACTTACCATGGCTGACTTCTCAAGAAGCATCACAAGACTCACCTCCTACAGAAAAAAGTCAATTGAAACCAGAAAAAGAAGAAAAACCAAGAGAACGAGAAGAGCCTGCATATTATTCCGAAATAATAAGTTCGGTGCCTGTCAGACTGAAAAATCAGGCAGCTAATTTAATAAATATATTGAAAAAACATCCTGATATTATATCATGGAATGAAAAAGGAGAAATCTCTTTTAAAAATAAGCATACTCCCTCTTCTAATATAGCAGATCTTATTCATCTTATTTTTACAGATAGAAAAAAGACAGATTTACCAGGAAAGGACATTTTTCTAGAAAGTTTAAAGGAATTGAACATACCGTCTCAATTCATTAGAAATAAAAATTTGAAAATGGTTGAAGAAGAACGTTTGTTAAAACCATCAACTTATTCTGATGTAAAATCAAAACAATTTATTGCAACACCTACTCAACAGCGAAGAAATGTTCGCAGAAAGTACACTGCTGGCCATCGTAAATGCAACACCCTGAAGGAAGCATGCAAATAATATGAAATTTACAACATGCATTAGCTGAGGTGAGATATGCAAATGATTAGAATTTCAGCGCAGACGCACATCAAGCGCGCCTGTGGCGCCACCTCAAAGCGCTATTTAAGGCTTGGAGATTTCGACGGTTTCAAGTACAGCAATTGTGTTTTTCTTGCTTTTTTTTCAAAAAAACGATAAATTATGCCTCGTAGGAAACAACGATCATCTTTTGATCAAGTATCCGAGTTTGACAGAGGAAGGATAGTGGCATACCGAGATTGTGGGTTATCTTTCAGGGAAATCGGTCGTCGTATTGGACGAAACCAAACAACTGTGATGCGGATATGTGATCGTTGGGTGCAGGAGGGTACGATGGACAGACGTGATCGACCGCATCGACCTCAGTGCACCACGTCACGTGATGACAGGCAGATTGTACGCATGGCAGTGACGGACCGCTCAGTCACATCACGAACCATATCACAGCAGATTCAGTCTGTAACGCATCATCCAGTGTCTGCGCGTACCATTCGACGTCGTTTACAGCAGAATGGTCTGTCCGCAAGACGTCCGTTGCTTTGTCTACCTCTGACGCGGAACCACAGACGTCTCCGCCGCCAATGGTGCGATGAAAGAAGGATGTGGACGACAGAATGGAATGAAATTCTCTTTACTGACGAGTCACGCTTCTGTATGCAACACCACGACGGTCGGATTCGAGTCTGGAGACACCGTGGAGAGAGGATGCTGAACAGCTGCATTATGCACCGTCACACTGGTCCTGCACCGGGTATTATGGTATGGGGCGGTATCGGATATCTCTCTCGCACTCCTCTAGTACGCATTGCCGGTACTTTAACCAGCCAGCGCTACATCTCCGAGGTGTTGGAGCCAGTTGTCCTTTCTTACCTTCAGGGCTTGCCAACAGCCATATTTCAGCAGGATAATGCACGGCCACACGTGGCACGCATTGTCCAAGGGTTCTTCGTCAATCACCAGATTGAATTGCTTCCCTGGCCGGCGCGCTCTCCGGATCTTTCGCCGATAGAAAACATGTGGTCTATGGTTGCTCAACGACTGACCCAGAGTTCATCCCCAGCTGTCACACCAGATCAACTTTGGCAACGTGTGGAAGCTGCTTGGTCTGCTGTACCCCAAGAACACATTCAAAGTCTCTTTGAATCAATGCCGAGGCGTGTGGCAGCTGTGATCTCCAACAACGGCGGCTACTCTGGGTACTGATTTTGGCAGGAACCACGCTTCATAGAATGCTGTAAATTTAATCATTTGTTACTTGGTCAACATGTTATCTACACAATAAATTTTGTTGTGATATCTCTTGTTTTTCTTGGTGTTGCAATTTGGGTGGCCAGCAGTGTATTATAAAGATTTTGTAATTATTCCGAAATGGGAAGATTATAAATAAAAAAATATTCTTTTATTAGATATCGTGTATGTGTCATTCTTTATCATTTTCAAAATTTTATAAATAAACATATATGTTACAATTAAAACTTAGCAATAAAATTATAATATTTCATCTTACTAATTATAACACTTGAAAATATTTCTAACTAAATTTATTTTAACATTTACACTATTTTATAAAAGAATAAAATAAATAAAATCAAACACATATGTTACAATTAAAACATTAAGCATGAAAAGATATAACTTAGTAATAAAATTATAATATATCATCTTAATAAGTATAGCATTAAAGAGTGATGAAACAGCCGTTATTTTAGAAATAAAACATTAAGAATAAAAAAAGTTATAATTTAATAAAAAAGAGGTGAGTTTCGCCAGTACGGTAAGCTTCTAAAAAAAGATCAACAGATGCTATGCCGTATCACCTCGCACCGCGTTGCCATTTATTTTCTTTTTATTTATTTAATGTGGATAAAAGAAACAAAGGCTCCCCTATAGGCCTATCAAAAAAAGAAAAAATCCACATAAAAAAAAAAATTAAAAAATATACTCCTTTAGAATTGTACGTACTTCATCACCATTTCGCATTTTGAAAAGGATGGTCAAACGTACTTCACCATCGATGACACTTTTATCCGCCAGGCTTGCTTTCACAGAAAATCTATTGAGGTTTAGGAACCCGACATTTCGAAAGAAAATGTCATCACATAACGGTGACACACTGCTATATCCGCGTGCGAATATATGTGCTCGTATTCTGTAGCGGGCGATGACGCCTCCATTTTCAATTATCAGTTCCTTGTGGAGCACTTCCATAGCAACTGTATAGGGAGACTCTTCCCACTCATCTCGGCAAAGAGGGCACCTTACCGGTGTATTTACCGGGCGCATCATTATAGCCTGTTGGATGCATATAGAATGAAATGTGTGCCCGCATTCCCCTTCAAAAACGTTGAAGTTTTCGAGTTGAATTGTAGACAAGCAGATGCTGCACATATCCATTTTAAATTAGAAAGTAAAAAAAAAAAAAAAAGCAATTTCAAAAAAATGTCCTCAAAGGATTTCAAAATGCTCTCTGAAAAAATACAATTCGCATGTGACTGTAACCATACACAGAGTATTTCACTAGAAAACGCAATCGCAGTGGTTGCACACAAAAGAGAAAGGGGGGTTTTGGGTAGACACAGTATTCTCCAGTCGCCGCTAAAAGTATTTTTGTCAATGTTAACGGATGACTTTTTTAAGTGAAGCTAGACTTCAACAAGGGTGCAATAGGATTGGTAAAGATTTCCGGTCATTCATGGAAGGGCGCCAGTCTTTCCCCAAACTTTCACTCCCCGTTCAGAAGACAAGTTACTTATTTGTCACTGTTGACAAATTCTTTTGAATGTAGGTATGGGGAAGGGGAAATTGCATATTGCAAGGAAATAGACAGTCTCCTTTTTGGAACAATGATCAGAGTCTGAATTACTTCACTAATATTCGTGAGTGTTTCTCATAGGTTAAAAAAAGAAGGGGGGAGGGGGAGGGAGGTTTTCCTAAGTTTCTAGTTACCTGTTTTATTCACTTGCAAACCATTTTAGGTGCTTGATAGTCGATTGAGTTTTTTACTCAATTTTTTTTAAAGTTTTCCAAGTTTTTTTGAAGTTCTGTTTTTTTTTTTTTTTTTACTTTCTAATTTAAAATGGATATGTGCAGCATCTGCTTGTCTACAATTCAACTCGAAAACTTCAACGTTTTTGAAGGAGAATGCGGGCACACATTTCATTCTATATGCATCCAACAGGCTATAATGATGCGCCCGGTAAATACACCGGTAAGGTGTCCTCTTTGCCGAGATGAGTGGGAAGAGTCTCCCTATACAGTTGCTATGGAAGTGCTCCACAAGGAACTGATAATTGAAAATGGAGGCGTCATCGCCCGCTACAGAATACGAGCACATATATTCGCACGCGGATATAGCAGTGTGTCACCGTTATGTGATGACATTTTCTTTCGAAATGTCGGGTTCCTAAACCTCAATAGATTTTCTGTGAAAGCAAGCCTGGCGGATAAAAGTGTCATCGATGGTGAAGTACGTTTGACCATCCTTTTCAAAATGCGAAATGGTGATGAAGTACGTACAATTCTAAAGGAGTATATTTTTTAATTTTTTTTTTTTTATGTGGATTTTTTCTTTTTTTGATAGGCCTATAGGGGAGCCTTTGTTTCTTTTATCCACATTAAATAAATAAAAAGAAAATAAATGGCAACGCGGTGCGAGGTGATACGGCATAGCATCTGTTGATCTTTTTTTAGAAGCTTACCGTACTGGGGAAACTCACCTCTTTTTTATTAAATTATAACTTTTTTTATTCTTAATGTTTTATTTCTAAAATAACGGTTGTTTAATCACTCTTTAATGCTATACTTATTAAGATGATATATTATAATTTTATTACTAAGTTATATCTTTTCATGCTTAATGTTTTAATTGTAACATATGTGTTTGTTTTTATTTATTTTATTCTTTTATAAAATAGTGTAAATGTTAAAATAAATTTAGTTAGAAATATTTTCAAGTGTTATAATTAGTAAGATGAAATATTATAATTTTATTGCTAAGTTTTAATTGTAACATATATGTTTATTTATAAAATTTTGAAAATGATAAAGAATGACACATACACGATATCTAATAAAAGAATATTTTTTTATTTATAATCTTCCCATTTCGGAATAATTACAAAATCTTTATAATACTTTCTGCGAACATTTCTTCGCTGTTGAGTAGGTGTTGCAATAAATTGTTTTGATTTTACATCAGAATAAGTTGATGGTTTTAACAAACGTTCTTCTTCAACCATTTTCAAATTTTTATTTCTAATGAATTGAGACGGTATGTTCAATTCCTTTAAACTTTCTAGAAAAATGTCCTTTCCTGGTAAATCTGTCTTTTTTCTATCTGTAAAAATAAGATGAATAAGATCTGCTATATTAGAAGAGGGAGTGTGCTTATTTTTAAAAGAGATTTCTCCTTTTTCATTCCATGATATAATATCAGGATGTTTTTTCAATATATTTATTAAATTAGCTGCCTGATTTTTCAGTCTGACAGGCACCGAACTTATTATTTCGGAATAATATGCAGGCTCTTCTCGTTCTCTTGGTTTTTCTTCTTTTTCTGGTTTCAATTGACTTTTTTCTGTAGGAGGTGAGTCTTGTGATGCTTCTTGAGAAGTCAGCCATGGTAAGTTAAAATCTTCTAATTTCATCTTGCGTTTTAGAATTTCATAATACTTTTGAATTTTTTCATAATCGTTTAAGGAGCTATTTAAAATGTTAGACATTTGTTTATCAAACTCCGATAGTTGCTGTGGAGAAGGTGTGTGTTTCGATAAAGACGTTTCGGGAACCAAAGTATATTTTGTTGCATACTGCATTTTTTTCTTTTTTTAATGGTGGGTTATCTTTTAATTAAACCCGTAAGAAGGGATAATGCTGCAGGTATTAAAACACTAAGAAGTCCAGACCCTCTCTGAATTATTAGCTTTTTTTTTAAAAAAAGGGGCGACTTTTTATCAGCAATTTTCCGTAGTGTGCTTTTATATTTTTTTAAACAACTCTTTTGATGTTTCGTTAAAGGAATGTTACCTCTCAACACATTCAGACTGCATTCACAAATAGCTTTTATAGCCGTAGAGGGTAGCTTTTTTAAAAGAGTACTTCGTAATTTTTGCGGACACGCTTTAATTAACTCCAGCTGCTTAAGCTGCTGACTGGTTAGTGTCATGTTTCACACTGAATAAAATTTCCAAATACGTCTACTTATATATTTTTGATCTGATAAACATACTGCGTCTGATTTGGTAAAACGTTTGTTCTAAGACGCATATTTTCAGACGTGTCACTTCGCAAATCAATAAGTAAATAAGAGTAAGGTTTTTGAGTAGCATCTGCATAAATTTCTTCAAAAGCTTTTATATGTCTGGGGTATAACTGTCTACCTAAATGAGTTATTTGGCTCATATCTCTACGGTTCTTACACAGTATTAAATACTGTGCATTCAAAGTGATTTCACGCATTTCTCTACCTTTGTGAAAAAAATTTTGTGTAATAAAAATGACACTAATGTTTAAATGATGACTCCCCTTTGTAAAAAGGTTAGTTAAACGTTTATCACTACCACATTCACTCATTAAATCATCAATTATAAATAAAGTATGCGTTCCCAAATACTCTTTAAAATTGCTAGGAAACCCTTCCACAAATATCACGTCTCTCATTTCGTCAAATAAAGGTTGATAAATACTGTAAAAATAAACGATTTTATCGGGAACAATTGAAAACATTTCCCGCTTAAACTTTATCAAATCCCGCACCAAATATGTCTTACCGGTGCCACTAGCTCCTGAGACAATGAGCGAGAACGGGGCTATAAAACGTGGGAAGTCCATCGTAAATGAAAAACAAACACAGTGAGTACAGTTTAAATAGTTTTTTATTGATAAAAATTCACATGTACATGAAATCGTTTGGCTACAAAATTATACACACGTTTGTCATTACATATATTTTTAGATGTAAAATGTGAGAGAATTTGATTTAGAGCTTTCCCTCTACACTTGGAGTAAAGATAATACACACAATATTGTCCGCACACAGCTGTTACATTGCTTTGAAGAGTTAAGGGATTGTAATTCACATGCTTGTATCTGTTTATAAAGTTCAATATAGATCCTTTAAAAAAATTGGGCGCATTACCATATGAGTCAAAAAACTCTAAAGAATTTGCTGACTCCATGTAGATTGCTAACCAGTGTGTTCCTGCGTTTTTAGACGTGTCCACATTCACGATTAGACATGCCGGGTACTTTGTAATTTTTTTAGGTAGTTGGTCGCTTGCATATACATGTAGAAAGGACTTCTTTATACATTTATCTCGGGATAAAACATCATACAGTTGAACAGTATTCATTCTTCTTAATTGGGAAAATCACATAAAACATTCCGTGATTTTGTAATTTCAATTACGTTGTCGAATTCCGCATAGATAAATATTGAAATCGTCTTGGCCAAGGCTTCGCCAAATTTAATTTCCAATCGTAAATTTCCTTGTTGTTGTAAATTCAAATGGGGACCGTCACACAAGTCTGCACTTAAATCAAATGCATATAATGTATGTCCTTTTGCAAATTCTTCACGTGTTAGGTAGAGACCTTTGTCGTTATTAAAACTTGAAAATAATCGATGATAGGCGCGTATGTAACTGTTGTTTTCAAAATTTAATTCTAATGCGCGCGATGGTACTGGTTGCCCGTTAATGAATATTGAAAAATATGTTGTTTGATAATGATGAAATAAAAACGGGTTTAAGTTATACTGTCCGTTCACTGCGGCGTTGTCTAAACAGCCCACAATTACGCGTTTTGGTAAGGCACCCAAAAAAACATTATCTTGTAAAAATGACCAACTTCCTGCAGATACTGAATAAAATTTACACATTACACGATCAATCGGATATTTTGCAGAAGTTTTCTCCAAAGCTTTGGCATGTCCTAAGGAGACAGCAGGATTTAGCTTTACTTTTCTAATAAATAAGGAGGCATGTTCTAATATTACTTTATACTCAACGTCAGTTGTAGGAGACATTAAGCAAAATTTAGGATGACTCCGAATCATTTTTATTTTTATATCCACTAAATTTAATAAAAGCTTATTTTGTTGAAAAATGTCACAATGTAATTGACCGATCATGTCTAAGGTTTTACTCTCAGAAGTCAATTCATAACGTTTCTTGAGTCCTTCGTTGATGTTGATTGTTGCCTTAGGATTTGCTTCGGTCAGATTTGTATCCTTGTAAAAACATTCACAGGTGAGCAAACTTTTCTTGGCATCTTCTCCATAATTCAATAGCGTTTCAATGTATGCACGAAAGGGATAACTATTGGTAGAAGTGGAAATTGTTCTTTCATTCAGGCTAACATCCACTTGGGAAAACAGGGCTTGTAAAAATAAGTTAACGGGAGCCACGGCATCTTTATCATCCAGTTCAGTTCCATCCGACTTTGTAATTTTCACTTTTACGTACAGGTGTGAAGAAGATAAGTCTAAATACTCCTCTCCACTATTAGATATATTAAATTCCACGGGACCGCCATCTCTAATATTAGCTATGGGGTGATATTCGATAAACTGTCCTTTTTCAATTGCAGTTTGTGTGGGAGGAAGTACAAATAAGTCCAACTCGGATTTAGCACAAGGTACTGAGTCTTTATGAATTAAACCAGACATGATTAAGCAAAAATATCGTGTGCTTTCACCTTCTTGGTTCGACGTCTACTGACGGATTTTACAGATCGCTTCCTCTTTTTATTACGTCCAGATCCAATCATAGTCTTCATTTTAGCAGCCGCTTTGTCTGTAAGTTGCTGACCAGCTTCTTTGAGGCGTCGTTTCGCAGCTACTTTAATGTCTTCGCCCTTAGTAAAATCATTTAACATATTCGCACCACTGTGTAGTAATTGCTTCCCGACAGCCTTAGCCCCTGACTTAAAAAGAGGCACTGCTGCTCTAAAAAGAGATCGGAAGAGTCCACCAAATCCATACCCTTTCTGTAGTGGTACGCCTTGATAAAAGTTTAGTCCTCCACCTGTTTGATGCGTGTAATAATCCTCAAAGGACTTATAACAACACTTATAAGGTACATACATCACGAGAGATACTTTTGGCGAAAGTGTAGCTTCACGATCAACTTCCCACGTTCAAATGAAATAAGTTGCCCTGTGTGGGTCCTTATAACTATTTCAATCGTCTGAAAATTTTTTCTTGCGAGCGGTAGATAGTGAGGGCGGTCAAAGATTTCGTGAACCATATCCCCATCTTTTCCTTTAACGGTAATCACACGCAATAGTGGGGCAAACGCATCTCCTACCATTGATGGTTCTATAATATCCGTGTAGAGATAGATCAATTGGTTATCATAATTTGGATCTGCTATGAAGGGACTTTCAAACACTCGGGGATAATAAGAAGGTACGGTAGTTTCTGTTACTTCCCCAGGTGAAAAACCTAGAGACTCAGCCATTCCAGATAATAATTTCAAACGTGCATCTTTTTTTAAACTAATTTTCACTTTCTTAGTATGTTTGTTATAGTTCAAAACAATTTTCTCATGAAAATACGTTACTTTATGCTTGGATACACGCACAGTATCTCCCACTTTAAAAATGCAGGGTTTTTTCGTTAAGTTTTCCATATTACCATATAAGGTAAACCACACATCCTGCTCATTCGATTTTGTAACTTCAACGGGGGCTCGTTTAACACTTGAATGGTAGGTGTGATTATAACTATACACCAACTGATCCAATACGTCTATATAGCGATAAGTACGGTTGTTTGTAAAATATTTCCACATTTTCGTTTTCAATGTTCGATTAAATCTTTCAATTACAGATGCTTTTGTATTATTATAAGTAGTGAAAAACCGCACGTCGTGTTGTTTTAGAAAAGATTGAAACTTTGCATTTTTGAATTCAGTACCTTGATCTGTTTGTAAAATTTGCGGTTTGCGTTCGGAAAAGAAGGATCTAAAAGCATTCACAATATCCTCTCCTCGCTTCGATTTAAGGGGGCCACGAAACTGTATTTAGATAGGATATCGATACAACATAAAATATATTTATACCCACGATTCCAACCTTTCAGACTGGATAGGTCTACCAGATCTGCTTGCCACTGATGATCTTTCGAATATACAATCACACGGTTTGTGGGAAACTTCTTGGGTGCTGGTTTGTGGAGAGAGTATGCATCTACACCCTGCAACCATTTCTGAATCTCCGACTTGCTTACTTTTCCTCGAGCAGCACGGTATAAAGCATTTACACCACCAAAACTTGCTTCGTGGCCGGGATCCTGATACGCCCTCTTCATTACAACATAAAATGCGGTTATTGATTATGCTAACTTTCAATCGCAAAGTCATCACAGCGTAAAGGTAAGGTTTCCCGTGTCGTTTAAGTGTAATACAAAGTCAACCGCGAATTTATCGTTACCCGTAAAATTGTAAATCAAAGTAAGAAAAACACACATGCACGCATACATACATACAACTCCAACGACTTCACTCGTTGAAGTCATCCTTACAATTACTTCCTATTTCATAATCACATCTCTTTTATACCTTTCAAGACGGTCTCTGCATAAATAGTTGTAGTCGGTAATTATTAGAAAAAAAAATTAAACTTTTTTCCGAGTCCCCTCTATTAGAAATAACGCAAGAAAAAAAATATGCACTCCTCTGTATTATCTATTAACTGTCACTCAACCCCGTCTCCCCTCTCCAACCGAATTCCCATTCATCAACTGTCACTCAACTCCACCTCCCTCTTAGCACATCGTGGATTATGTAACCTCTGCTTCACTGGAATGCAATCCGCAATCCGCCCGGATTGGGGTGTCGCAGTACTGTCAATATTACCCTACTTATATGGTCCTTTAACTCAGGAAAATAACACATTTTATTTAATATAAATTAAACTACTTAACGTAAAAATTTGAAATTTCGCACAGCCATGTAAAATCATTTTTTGCATCTATTTCTATCAAAATTTGGCTAGGTTGCTATTCCTAATTTTTTTGAAGATTAATTTAATTATTCATAATTCTTATTAATATTTTATAAAAAATTATAATAAAAGTAAATTATTTTTGGGTATTTTAGTTCTAATAGTACGAATAAAAGTCAGATTCTTATTGTCAATATCATATGAGATATGAATGAAAGTATGAAAAAATATTTTAACATAGGGGAAGGGGATTTTGGGTGCTCATAACTCACTCATCTTCAGTTTAAATTTATTGAAAATTGGTATCCGGGGTTAAAATGAGCTAAATTTTTGAAATATGAATCGAAATCTACGGGTTGCTATTGAAAAAAAAAAAAAGAAGTTGATGCGAATTTTAATATGCAGACGGCTCCTTATGCAATTCTTATGTATAGCAAATTTAAGTGTACGTCAATCGTAAACGATTGGTATCTGTAACTTTGCTGTAACGGCGGCTGAATAAAGTACAAGTCGGCCTTTTTTTCCCGCAGCTGTACATATAATAATTCTACAGTGAAATTTAAAAAAGAAAACTGTTTACAGGAATTTACCATGATCAAAACTATATTTGATTGGCCGTAATTACAATATTACAAATTAGATAACTCGTTTTTGATAAAAAGTAAATTTTGCGATTATATTAAACATTATAGTTAAAAATCAATAGTATAAATATGTTTTTTTGATAGCCTTCATTTCTTTCAGCAAAAATGATTACGTTTTGATTAAGAACATAAAAAAATATAGGTGATGAGGCTATATAACCGAAAACTATATTAAAATTCTGAAACTAGTTCATGATCGAGAATTTTTGAAGCAATACTACAGCACATAAACAGTTTAGTAAATTTAGCAAGGAAACCTTTAAATACGACGTTTTAATTATCGCTAATTAAATTATGACAATGGTGAGAAATACAGGAAATATTCGATATTTTAAAATCACCCATAAATCTCAATACTGCAAGATTATGTGGGAAATTTTTATTAGTAAAAGTTCAATTAAGTTTTAACACACTTACTAAATATTGCCTTGATAGAAGGGGGGAGCCAATTAATCGCTTTTTTTAAAATATAGTTTATAGTTAATGTTGAGAGATACGCCTGGCCACTGTGTAAAGAGGGCGCTGTTGTAACCAGTGCAGATGTAGCGATGAAAACTTTTGTATCAGAGTTGTGAGAGAGTGTGGGTGCAAAGGAGTGAGCGTACCTCACGGAGAAAATAAATGTCTACAGTCCATTTGAGTTATTTTTTTGAGTATAAAAAGAGCACACATAAAACAACGAGCTATCGACAGGGCCAAAACATGATCCGAAGTAACCGGAGAGAACTATAGCTTTAGTGTAGAGTAATTGAGAAATGGGTTCCTGGTCTCGTGTGACATCAGTCCCAAAATAGAGGTAAGAGCTTTTGTCCTCTTGAGTTAAATTTAGTAATTAATATAGGGTCGTATACTGACCCTATGAGTTGACAAATTACTGTTATGTGCTTCAAATTAAAAGCAGGACATATACTGAATGATCAGTCGACTATTGTTAGGACACACACACATTTAATGAATCTTCTATTTACAAAGTTATACAAGATATATTTTACACCACTTAGGTACGTTAACAAAATATCATCCACACAGGATTCACTGCTTTAAAAAGAACAAGAATACACGCCACCCAGGCATGCACGAAAAGTTCCATTCCATCTACGTTCAAATCTCTCCGTCCGTCTCTGTCAACTTCACTCTCTCTCTCTCTCTAACGGCTCGCTTCTTCCGAATTCGCCAGCCAACGAAAAACAAAAACACCACGTGACCTTCCACGTCAGGAGGGTCTCGAAGGAAGGGGGTGAATGATCTCTCAGCCCCTTTCAGCAGCTGCGCTCTTATGGAAACTTCGGGTTCTACAGGCTCGGGCATCTGACCTGCGGTGTCCTCACCGCCCAGGACTATAAGGATATCTGAAATAAACACTTAAAAAAAAGAAAAGAAAAATACATTATTTACAGGTCATTAGAAATATGAAAAGTTCTACAGTCTGCTCCACAGTTTCATGTGATCTGCCGCAGAACTTCTGATGTTAGGACCCTCATGACGTCCCACTTTTTCGACGTCGTATCTGTCATGTCCTTTGACCTTCGTTATTTTGTAGGGGCCAAAATATTTCAGTCGTAGCTTCAAACCAGTCCCGAACTGTGTCCTCTGGATTGCTACTAAGTCGCCTAATTTGTACTCTACTGCTTTCTTTCTTTTCTTATCATAACCTTTCTTATTTTCTTGTTGCATTTTGAGGATATTTTTTTTAGCCTCTTCCCTTAAGGAATTTCTCTTCTCCAAAAAACTTCTCTGGTACTCTTCGTTTAAGACTTCGTTAATTTTCAGGTCTTCTTTGTTCTTCATCCTAACCCCTGTCAATAATTCAAATGGGCTAGTTTTGATACTTCTGGCGGTGGTACTGTTCAAAATTCTTTGAACGGAGCTGACATATTTGTACCACTTTGTCGGGTCTTTGATTGACAATTTAGATAGCACTGGTATTAAAGTTTTATGAATCCGCTCCACCTGGCCATTTCCTCTTGGAATTCCTGTGGTTATTTGAATGTGTTTGATGCCTTCCGCTTCACAATAGTCAGCAAATTCTTTTGAGCTGAAGGCGCTTCCTCTGTCTGAAATAATTCTTTCAGGGTTCCCAAACGTCGTCTGCTGCAATTTCAGCTTCTCGAGGGCATCATGAGTACTGGTTGATTTGACTGGATACAACCAGACAAATTTTGTGAATGCGTCCACTACACTTAAAGCATGTTTGTAATTTTTGTTTGTAGATGGTAACGGTCCGATAAAGTCTATATGATAAGTACTCAAGGGTACCTCTTCTTTCGGGATAGGATTCAAGTATCCTTCACCCTTTCCTTGCTTTTTATTACATAAAATGCATTCTAAACAGTTGGTTATAACAGCTTCGACTTTCTTTCTCAGACCATTGACATGAAAATCACGTTTGACCAGTTCTTCAGTTTTAGATGTAGCGAAATGTCCATTGCCATGAATTTTCTTAATCACTTGTAACTCCATCTCTGCCGGTACTACGAGTAACTCTCTACCAGCTTCGTATTTGTATAGCACGTTATTCTTGATGAAATAGTTATCTTCTTTTCCCAAGGCAACTAATTCCTTTAGCAATTCGCAATGTTCATCTTCTCGTTGTGCAGCTGCAATTTTATGAGTCATATCAGCCGTCAGAGGTTCTGATACTAATACTGAGACGTTTCTGCTCAGTGCGTCAGCGTGTTTCATCTGTGAACCTGGACGATGGACTACCTCATAATCAAAATCTTCCAGTAGCATTGACCACCTGGCTAATCTCGGAGACAATTCTTTTCTACTCATCGTTTTCTGGAACGCTTGACAGTCTGTCACTATTGTGAATTTGGTGCCTAACAAATAAGGTCTGAATTTTTTCAATGCTTCGACCACCGCTAAAAGCTCTAGCTCGTAACTGGAATACTTTTCCTGCTGTTCTGAGGTCTTTTTGCTCATGTAGTGTATCGGATGCATTTTATTATCCTCCCCTAACTGTAGTAAAATTGCGCCGAATCCGAAACTACTGGCGTCCGTGTGAAGTTCTAATTCCTGACCTTGTCTGTAAAGATGTAATACTGGGTCGTTCACTAATGCTTTTTTCAGTTCATCGAACGCATGCTTTTGCTCTATTCCAAAACGGAACTCTTTGCTATCTCTAAGCAAGTCACTAAGGGTTTGGCGATTTTGGCGTAGTCTTTGACGAATTTTCGAAAATACCCTGTTAAGCCTAAAAAACTTTGGATTTGCCTAATGTTTTTTGGTTGTGGGAAATTCTGAACAGCCATTATCTTCGCAGGAGATGGTTTGATCGTTCCACGTTCTATGATGTAACCCAAGAATTCTATCTTCCGCTTAAGAAACTGACATTTTTTCAAGTTCAGTTCTAATCCGAATTCTGAAGCGGTTTTTAAAGCAAGTTGCAGTTTCTTAATCCCCTCTTCTTCGTTTTTGGATGGTATGATCAAGTCGTCTAAGTAAATCAGAATGACGCGGTCTTTCAGAAGGTCTTTAAAAATATGGTAAATGTATCTTTGGAACACGCACGGGCTATTTGACAACCCGAAGGGAACTTTTAGAAATTCGTACTGCCCCTCGTGAGTCACGAAAGAGGTGTACTTTGTACTATTTTTTTCTATGTCTACATGAAAAAAAGCATTTTTCAAATCTAACGTGCTGAAGACTTCTGCGTCCTGTAACCGATCCAACACATCTTCGATAAGTGGAAGTGGGAAATGATCCCTAACAATTTTCTTATTTAATTTGCGGAAATCGACACACAATCGCGAACTGCCGTCTTTTTTCTTAATTAAGACTATGGGTGCTGCAAAGTCGGAACAACTTGGCTGAATAATTTTTTCCTCGAGCCAATCCTGAATTTGGTTTTCTACAATTATTTGTTCATTATACGGCAATCTACGGGGACGCTGACAAATAGGAATTTCGTCTGTCAGAATTATACTCATTTTAACGTCCGTACTTTTAGTTTTTTGTGGTTTGTAACTCTTAACAATGTTTATCACTTCTCCTCGCAAACGTGGATTAATTATGTGACTAACATCAATAATCTCTTCCGGGGGTGTTTCCACGAACAAGGCCAAAAAGTCAGTTTGTATAGGAAGTTCATCTGGTACTCTCTCACATGCTTCAAAAGATTCAGCATTTTGGGAGCATGCAACGAATGGGGAAATATTCAAACACTGATCAGTCTCGATCTTCGACATTTGCAACCCGAGAGACTGTTGTTTACAAGTAACCGGGAGCATATCTGGTTCGGAATTGGGTGTTGAATAAAGGTATTTACCTAAATTAGTAACTCGTTTGGTAGGATAGACTACGTCAATCATGGCTGCCCTTTTTACGTTAACATTCCCTTGCACAAAATTAAATTCTAGTTTCGATATTACATCCATTCCAATGACTGCACTAAAGCGCATATGCTTCATAACATAAACATTAGTATATACTGTACAACTGTCAATCACTATTTTAGAATTAAAGAAACCAATGGGTGAAACTCTTTCAGAATCGATACCACACAAATGAATATCTGTACTGGATAAAATAGGAGATCCCATCTTTTCATAAATATTCTGGTCAATCAAAGTTACTTCGGAACCAGTATCAATTAACGCTTTCACATCAAAATTAAAAATATTAACATATTTCTCAATTTTATTACCAGATGATTCCACAGTTTTGTTCTCTACCTCCGATTCAGCTTTATTTCTATAACGATACTTTGCTCGATCATACCTTTCAGATCTGGATCTATTTTTACTTTCTGTTTTGCCTGGCTCTTCTACAACCATTTGATTAACAATTTTTCGTTTACCTTCACCTGTACGATCAAAATTATCGTTCCTGAACCTATATTTACATTCTGCAATTTTGTGTGAATAACTATTACAAGCATAACATTTTTTCCTAGTAGCTCCAAAATTTCTATTATCTTTCCCTGGCACGGGGCTAGAAAACGTATCATTTTCTCTATTCACTATTTTAGGAAATGTTTTATTAGATAAAACACGAGCTGATTCATATTCTTCTAACTTTTCCACTATTTCCTCCCTAGTGTTCCACTTATGCCAGTTATCTATAAAATGTTCTTTAACCTCTTGTGGCACTCTTCTTTTAATCTGGTCAGAAACTATCAGTTCACAAAGACCAGTGAAATCTTTAACATTAACGCCATGAATCCATTCTTCAAAATAATGGTTAAGTTCGAAAGCGAATTCTCGCCAAGAACAAGAACTTTCCTTTTTATGAAAAAATAACTTTTGTCTAAACTGTTCTGCAGTTAATTTAAATCTTTTCAGCAATACTGCTTTAATGTGATCATAATCATTTGAAACATTTTCAGGTTCTCGAGTTATGATTTGCGCGATGTCTAGGGGTAAAAATCCGAATAAGTGCGTGACCCAATCATCTTTTTTAATTTCGACTCTTGTGGCTTGCCTCTCAAAGAGAGCGAGATACGTGCTAATGTCTGCTTTTGGATCCTTCGAATCGAAACTTTTGATTATTTTTGTAAGATCTATTTTGTTTTGGATTACAAAAGGTTTTGTACTGTTACCCTTCTCATAATTTTTTGATTTTAATTGTTCCAATTGGAATTCACGTTCTAATTTCTCCTGTTCTAATTTTTCCCGCGCAATCTTTTCTTCGCTTTCGCGGTCCGCCGCAATGTTACTGAGAACAGATTTTGTGAATTCTTCATCGTACTTCGTATCACTAATAATAATATGTTTCATTTTAGCAATAGTTGGGTTATCGGGGATCTTTAAATCCAGTTCACGCATCAATTTAATAATATCCTCTTTTCTATGTTTTCCGATGTAAGACATGTTTACTTATACAAAAATTGAGTACTTACAGTTTGTAGTCTTCGGCGATCAGACTCGCCCTGGTAATCCACCACTGATATGTGAGCACACAACACTTTCCTTGAAGCACAAATACTTTAAACAAATATCAGTTCAATATTCCATATTATTCTTCACACTTCTCCAATTCTATTCTTTTCAATTTAAACAGATTCCATCGAATCTAATTCTTATTCTGTCCCGGCGAAAAGTTACGAAAAACTAGAGGGTTTTCGATATCCCGGTGAAAGTCATCTGACTCTAATTCAATCCCGGCCGAGCCCCCAGAATTATATAGGGTCGTATACTGACCCTATGAGTTGACGAATTACTGTTATGTGCTTCAAATTAAAAGCAGGACATATACTGAATGATCAGTCGACTATTGTTAGGACACACACACATTTAATGAATCTTCTATTTACAAAGTTATACAAGATATCTTTTACACCACTTAGGTACGTTAACAAAATATCATCCACACAGGATTCACTGCTTTAAAAAGAACAAGAATACACGCCACCCAGGCATGCACGAAAAGTTCCATTCCATCTACGTTCAAATCTCTCCGTCCGTCTCTGTTAACTTCACTCTCTCTCTCTCTCTCTCTCTAACGGCTCGCTTCTTCCGAATTCGCCAGCCAACGAAAAACAAAAACACCACGTGACCTTCCACGTCAGGGGGGTCTCGAAGGAAGGGGGTGAATGATCTCTCAGCCCCTTTCAGCAGCTGCGCTCTTATGGAAACTTCGGGTTCTACATTAATTATTAGGTTTGAGAGTAATTTCGTGTTTAACGGTGAGAGCAATTTCCCTTGATAATTAATTTTTCTTTCGAAAATGGCTATACTGCAAAAACTTAGGAAAGATAGCGTTTCGAGAAAGCGTTTAAATCAAAAAATGTATCGAAAGAGTTAAAACCGGAAATCCTCTTAAATATTCTAGGAGAAAAAGCAAGAAACTTAATGGTTTATGTATCGGAAGAGGATATGAACAATTATGAAAAACTTAAAAATATAATTTTAAGAGAATTTCAACCTACGCCACGAGAATGCATAAACAGTTTTAATAAAACACGAAAATTATGCACAATTTGCATCGCGCTTAAGTGCGTCATTTGAGTACTATTGCCAGAGCCTGATTATGACCAATGGTGGCCCCGGGCATTGATGAATTTGGGGGCCCCCATCTTTGAAATTTGTTTTATTTTTCATAAATTTTGATATAAAAATGTATTTTAGAACAATATTTGAAATTGGGGGCCCTTTCGAGCCGGGGGCCCTGGGCAAAGTCCCTATTTGCCCAATCGATAATAAGGCTCTGACTATTGCGAACTACGAAAGGTTAGTGATTTTAAATCGCTTTGTGAATTAATTGTTTCGGATAGATTGTTTAATTCTCTTGACCGCGAATTAATCACACATATTAGTTGCAAACAAGGGGAATCATTTTTCAAACCGCACGAATTAGGCAGAGAATGTGACATTTTTTCAGTCCACAAGAGTAAAAATGAAAACTGATGTAAATAATGTGCATAAATCGCGAGAGTCTCGTTTCAATAATAATTTGAGGGTCTAGTGTGTTTTTATCTGAGGTAAAAAATTCTAAATGTTTTCTGTGTTCAAATAATCATGCATTATATTTGTGTCCGAAATTAAAAAACCTATCTGTTAATGAAAGGTTAGAGGTCGTGAAGGCAAGCAATTTATGCTTTAAGTGTTTAGCCCAAGGCTGCTTTGCATCAAAATTTCGGGATTAGAATTGTTTTTGTAACAAGCCGCATAACCTTCTTTTGCACATATCAAGAGAAACGAGCTTTGGAAATCAGACACCTGGCAATGAAATTAAGCAGCCATAAGCGTAAAGTTTTCAAAATTATTGGGGGGGCCGGGCCCCACAACTACATTTATTCACGTCAGTGGCGTAGCAAAGGGGGGGTGTTAGGGGGGTCATAACCCCCATGAGGAATTTTTTGCCTTACAAAATGTATATTCTTCACTCCCTTATCATACACCCGTATACATATATGTGAGTTGCAGAAGTCGTAACCCCCCTCCCCCCTCCCATGAAAAATTTCTTGCTACGCTACGTATTCACGTACATATAACTTTCTTATAGCTGCCAACTACTACGGAAGATAATTAACCACTTTTTTTACATGATTTTTCGGCTTAAAAAATAGCAAAATTTTTGTGCTGCGCGCGCGAGCTGGTTACTATTTTGAAAAGAAATAATTTAAAAATATACTGTTTACAAAAAGTGGTTAATTATATTCCGTAGTAGTTGACGGCTATATAATTAACCACTGTGAATTATGACTTATGACTTATGACTTATGACTTTATGACTTATGACTGAATTATGACTTAAGTGTAAATTATTGGAGGCGCTCGAGGTCTATGGGTCCTAGAATTCTACACCTATGTAAGGTAAGTATCCATGTTAGTATCTTCCTACCATGTTATAAGTTAAAAAAAGAAGCAAAGTAATAAATCCAAAGGAGGTAAAAAAATTTTTTTCGATGAGATAGTGCATTTTAGACACATCTGAATTTTTCTTCATTTCATACTTTACATTGCATAATCAGATTTTAATGAACCAGAGCCTGGCGAGAGCAGCTTATAGTAATATTGTGTGTTACGTGGCGTCACAATGAATACTAAATCATGATTGAAATCAAAAGAAGAAAAATTTTAAAAGTACAAGTAAAGTTTTTTTTGAACGTTTGTAAATGGTGTGAAATACTTTTTTTTAATGTTAGTATAAATTAGTTTTCTGTATTGAGTGGTAAATTATTGGGTGGGCTCAGCCCCTATTCACAATTTATTGGGGGGGCTCGAGCCCCACGGGCCCATATAACTCTACGCCTATGTAAGCAGCACAGATTAGGAGCGAGAAATGAGTCATCGCTCGGCGCACCCGAGACAGCTATGCTTATGGCTGCTGCCAGCCATACCGAAGGGATACAAACAATTAAATCAAGAAGCGTTTTACTGAGTACAGTACGGTGCTACATAAGAGATAGGAATTCTAAGTAGCAGGAAGTTCGATGTTTATTAGACTCGGGGTCACAGGTCTCGTTGATCGCTCAAAATTGTTTAGTAGATTGCAGCTGAAAAGCGAAAAAGTAAATGTAGAAATTTCCTGTTTGGATGAATCAACCAGGACCATAAAGCGCTGTGTCAAAACGAGTATTGAAAATAAAGATAGGAGTTATGAGAGACAATTAACAATGCTTGTAGTAAATAAAATAATTGATTATACGCCTTCAAAATTAACTAAGGTGGATATAAATATTCCTGAGAGGATTAATTTAGCAGATGAAACATTTTACGTTCCGAGTGGGATTGATATTTTGTTATCCGCGGAGATTTTTTTATGAGCTAAGCTATCTGGACAAATATATTTGCAGGGATCTCAGTTGGTTTTACAAAATACGGTGTTTGGATATGTGGCGAGCGGAATTTTAGATGAATCGAGGGGTGCAAAATTTCACTGTGGGCTAATTATAGAGGAGGATTTAAATAAAACTTTAGAGAGATTCTGGGAAGTAGAAAATGTAGAATTTGTATCTAAAAAGAATAGCGAGGCATCATTGTGTGAGGAACATTATGCGCGAACTCATAAGAGAGATGAAACAGGAAAATATACGGTTTCCATGCCATTTAAAGAGCATTGGTCATGTTTCGGGAACTCGAGAGACATTGCTCTTAAGCGACTTGAATCGCTGTGGACCCGATTGTCTAGAGACCAGGAGTACCTAAAATTGTATCGCGAATTCTTAAAAGAATACAAGGACTTGGGACACATGACTGAAATTAGAGAGACTGTGGAACCGGAGGTGACATATTATATGCCTCACCATGGCATATATAGACCTCATAAAAGTACAACTAAACTGAGAACAGTATATAATGCTTCAACCTTAACATCTAGTGGAAAATCACTAAATTCCATCCAATATAATGGTGGAGTCATACAAGACGACTTGTTTAGTTTGTTAGTGAGATTTCGCAAACACATATTTGCCTTTACAGCTGATATTCACCAAATGTACCGAATGATTAATATAGACGAAAGTCAAAGACATCTAGAAGAATTTTGTGGAAAGAAGATGTCAATGAGCCCGTTAAGGTGCATCAGCTCAATACCTTAACTTACGGAACAGTTTCGGCACCCTATTTGGCAATGCGAACTTTAAAACAAATTTCCATAGACGAGGGAAAGAATTTTCCTATTGCGGCACAAGTACTGTGTGATGACCTATACATGGACGATATTTTAAGTGGAGAAACACATTAGAGGCAGCTAAAATTTTGCAACATCAACTAATTGAGATTCTTAAAACTGCGCACATGACATTACATAAGTGGTGTGGGAGTACATCCGAGCTTATCCCAACCACAGAAAATGAGTATGACTTTTCGTGTTCGAACGAAATTAAAACATTAGGGATTGCCTGGAAACCCAAAACCGATTGTTTTACCTTTAAGGTAGAAGTGGAAAAAAATGATCGGCCAACCAAAAGATCAGTCTTATCCATCATCGCCCGACTGTTTGATCCTCTTGAATTACTTGGTCCCGTTATTACAAGAGCAAAAATTTTCATGCAAGAATTGTGGATGAAAAAAATTGATTGGAGTGAAAACCTCCCTGAAAAAGTAGCCGGCGAATGGAAAGAATTTGTGAGATCCTTAATGAGTGTAAATAATATCAACATTGAACGATGTATAGTGATAGAAAATGCTGCAGTGATTGAACTCCACGGTTTCGCGGATGCCTCCGAGAAGGCATACGGTGCTGCGATATACGCAAGATCAGTCACTCCAGATGGTGAAGTGAAAGTGAAGATAGTCACAAGTAAATCTCGTGTGTCGCCGATTAAGCAAGTAACAATACCTCTATTAGAGTTGTGTAGTGCAGTAATTCTTACCAAATTAATGCACAAAGCACAAAATGTTATAAAAATGGACATTAAACGAATCTTCTATTGGATGGACTCTACCATAGTCTTAGCGTGGGTGAGAAAGGAATCGAGAGGCTTAAAAACGTTTGTCTCCAATCGCGTAGTATTCATTCAAGAGCTTTCCGAGATTGGTCAATGATATCATGTTCCATCAGAACAAAATCCTGCGGGCATAATTTCTAGAGGACTAGATCCAGAGAAAATTCAGGAAAGTGACCTGTGGTGGTTCGGGCCATCCTTTCTTCAAGAGCACGTTGTGAACTTCCCTAGTGTTTTCAACGGCCAACCGAGTAGTGAATTATATCAAAAAGAGCTAAAGGATAAAGAGAAGGAATCAGTTTGTTTCCTTTTAAAAGATACTGAGATACTTCCCATCATCTACAACTATTCGTCCACGAAACTGAAAAGAATCATTGCATGGTGTTTACGGTTTATGCAAAATGCTAGAAACCCATTGCATCCAACTTCTGGCAGATTAACTGCATCTGAATTATCTGCCTCTTTGTTATGTTTAGTGAAAAATGTGCAATCAGTGCTTTTTGCAAAAGAAATTCAGTGTATCGAGAAAGGACAACAGCTTCCTAATTCCAGCAACTTATTGAATTTGTTCCCAATTTTAGATGAGAACAATATACTTCGTGTTGGTGGTAGATTGAGACATTCAAATTTACCTATTGGACAAAAACACCCCATTTTGATTCCTAATGACAATCCATTTTGTGAATTAATCATTAATTATCATCATATTTTTTATTTTCACACAGGTACTGAGGCTACTTTAGCTAACATACGCTCCCAATTTTGGATTGTTAAAGGGAGATCAACTGTTAAATATGTAATTAAAAAATGTGTATCCTGCCTTAAGGTAAGTGCTAAAGGTAAACACCAAAGAATGGCAGATTTGCCCAGTGCTAGAGTCAACATAGCAAGAGTATTCACGAAGATGGGACTGGATTTTTGTGGTCCATTTAACATCAAGTTAAGCCCAGGAAGATTGAAAAAAGTGTATAAATGTTACATTTGTATTTTTGTATATTTTGTAGTTAGAGCTATACATTTAGAAATTGTGAGTAATTTAAGTACGGAAGCATTTATTGGTGCTCTAAAAAGATTTATTTCTCGCAGAGGTAGCCCTAGTGTAATTTTTAGTGATAACGGTACAAATTTTGTAGGTGCTAATAACGAGATTATTTAAAAAAGAAAACTCAGAAAATTTTGAGGATTTCCTGGCTTTCGAGGGCATAAAGTGGCATTTTAATCCCCCTGCCACTCCTCATTTTGGAGGTTTGTGGGAAGCTGGAGTTAAATCATTGAAAGGTCACCTCAAAAAAGTTGTGGGAAATACAATTCTTACTCACGAAGAATTTTTTACACTAGTTACCAAAGTGGAGGCTGTATTGAACTCCCGACCTCTTTGCCCCCTCTCTGAAAATCCCAACGATGACTTGGCTCTTACTCCAGCCCATTTTTTAACAGGCTCTTCGTTAACATCCCTACCTGAACCAGAGTTTAAGGAGATTTCAATGAATAGGCTCAGTAGGTGGGAATCAGTACAAAAGTTAACTCGAACATTTTGGACTAAATGGTCTACCGACTATTTAAATCGTCTTCAAGCGCGACCTAAATGGTATAAAGGAGAAAAGAAATTTAACATAAATGATGTAGTTTTGGTCAAGGGTGAAGATAATTCTAAACTACTGAACTGGAATCTCGCCAAAATAATTGAAATTCCCCCAGGAGAGAATCATATAACTAGAGTGGTAACATTAAAAACGAGTAAAGGTGTCTATAAAAGACCTGTAAACAAAATTGTTAAATTACCCTTTAAATCTAACTGAATTATGATTTGTATCTATATGTTTATATTGCGATTTATTTGTGTTAATTTGTAGTCTAGTGTATTTTTTCATTAGAAAAACTTGAGTAATTTTTATTTAATGTTCATTTATGGTGTATAGTGTTCGCAACCATTTCAAGAGTCATCAGATTTGGTAAATTGATGAGCGTATTGAAAATTTTTAAGAAAATTTATCAAGGCGGGCGGTATGTTGAGAGATACGCCTGGCCACTGTGTAAAGAGGGCGCTGTTGTAACCAGCGCAGGTGTAGCGATGAAAACTTTGTATCAGAGTTGTGAGAGAGTATGGGTGCGAAGGAGTGAGCATAGCTCACGGAGAAAATAAATGAATACAGTCCATTTGAGTTATTTTTTTGAGTATAAAAAGAGCACACATAAAACAACGAGCTATCGACAGTGCCAAAACAGTTAAAATGCATTAGAATACAATATTTTATATAATTTCGTGTTTTTAACAATAGCGGATTAGGAGGGAATCAACATCAAAATGTTTAAAGCAGCAAATCTAAAATAATAATTCAATAACAACGAAATGGAAATAAATTTTCAAATCATACTTTTAAAAAATAAGAATTTAAGTAACTCTGTGAAGTTAAAAATTGGTTGAATAAAAATAATTTTTCGAGATTTTACTGTATAAATTTTTAAATTGTATTTTTCTTCCTTTCTTATTTGCTAAGTCCTCAATAACTTTGTCAAAAATAAACCTTTAAAAAACTACCTTCGGTATCATCCCAGACCTCTTTCATTGCATTCTATTCTTCTCTCTCTCTTTTTTTTTCCCCATAAAAAAATTTTTGGCCTGGACAGTGGACTTTGTGAGGGCCGGTGTTAGTGAAATCAACCCCTTCAAGGGTTTGAAAACAGACACTTTCTTATCATGATTACTGTTTGCAGAATTTGGGTTTTTCCACAGAAGAATCACTAGAAGTTACTCGTGGCGACCACTAGCCGCAAGATCCACCCCTACACTTAGAGAAGGGTGTGTTTGTGTTGTGGGATTAAGGCCAATTATCTACACGAGGGATCTAGGCCTATGGGTTGGACGCCCTTCGTGGGGTACTGATCCGTATTTAAGCTAAGTTTCGGAGGAAACCACAGCAAACTCCGAACGGTTAGGTCGGCGGAAGCGACCTGATTTTTAACCAGACACCTTCAGACTCCAAGTTCAGAGCGGAGCGCAAATGCGCTCTGCCACTGGTCGGGTCTTGGAGAAGGGAGAAATACACTTTTTTTAGTTGAATATAAAAAAACAGTCCTATTTTACCCATAGAAAAACCACGGGGGAGGGAGATCTAGTGACTTTGATCTCCAACCATCACGATGCCCATGATGCCCCTTGTTCACGACCTTGGTCCTCAGACTTAGATAATATCTTTTCGCATTGCTAAGCAGGATGCGACATTTAACGGAATGTACTTCAAAAAATTTTCAACAAAACTATTATTCTTTATCTATTTTGAAAAATTCAACTACCAACAGCTAACAAGACGATGTCTTTGGCTAGGGTATACTCATATGGACATGGGCGCTCATATGAGTACTTTTAGAATTATGATGAGATTTAGAATGAGTTATTTAGAGATGATGATATTTAGAATGAGTACTTAAGTCTGAAGGTAACCCCAACCGCCCTTTATGCCAATCCACCATTTCCGCCAAATATATGGGCGCCCATGGTTTAGTGTATAATGTTTTTCATTAATACACTAAATAAGAGTAATAATTTTAGCTATTCTGTAAGAAAAATATGCGAAAGGGCAAAAGAGGGGGCCTGTTGCTGCGGCCTCTATCTCTAGTTACAGATTGCCGGCTTGGGGATATCTCCAGCCGCCCCTCAGGTCAAGCCGCATATACGCCCCCTGTATCGGCGCTTCTGGATCAGTGTAAAATGATTTTCATTAAATCGAGTGCAATTCTTTTATATCTTGTGTGAGGGTAAAAATACAAACGGGGGCGGCTGCTGCCGCCCCTAATTTTGCTTTCAGATTGCCGCCCGGGGCGGACCGCCCCCCCTTGCTATGCCACTGCCTAGGAACAAGCTTCAAGGGCGCGTCAAATACACTTCAAAGTGACTTTAAAGAGTGCATTCAACAATTGGATTATCAAACAGCGAAAGAATTAGCAAACGATCGAATTATCCACTGAAAAAAAAAAAAAAAAATACATGCCTCTGACATCCAGAAAATAATTGATGGAACTAAAATTTCTAGGTCTATGTACTCCCTATAAATTCTAGATCAAAGGACGAGACAGTTTTAGTTAAGTATTCCGAACGAGGCATCCTGAATTTTCTAGTTCCCTGAACTAGAAAAAATGTATTTTGAATTAGAATTTCTAGCTCCTGAATATAATTCAAGGTCTTATAAATGGAAATTCTGGTTTTAAGAACTAGAATTTATAGATACTTTCAGTATAATATTTTGTTTCCTGAAAAAGAAATGTTTTGTTTCAGCCAATAATTTCTAGTTTTATGAACTAGAATTTCCAGTTCCCCTCCACTGAGACAAATATGAGGATTACAATTTATAGATATACTTGATTGGGATATTTAGTTCCCTAAAACAGAAAAATGGATTCTGAATAATAATTTATGGACACCGCTTTCAACTTTCAATATAATTTCTCTACTATATTTACAATGAATGTTTAATTCTAAGCAAAAGTAAAGTAACATATATGCTACCAATCAAATCAGTGTATGTTGTGCTAATGCACAACCAGTTATCCAGAATGCAAACGGTCCTGATCATTCTGGATAACAAGTTCTATAGTGTAAAAATTATATAATTTCCTTAAGAAATACTAATTAATTTCCTTTAATTTAAACCAGATCCTTTTTACTATCTTTTCGTTTCTAACTTTCTTTGCTCTTAATTTCTTTCAGTTACTTATGTAGAACTGAATATTACAGTTTTTCAGGAAACTTGCTTGCATGTTCTGAAAATCGCCTCCATAGTCGTGTAGTGGCTAAGAGTCATTCTATCAACCCTTGGGTCCTGGTTCGAATCCCGGCTTGGGCATGGGTGTTAACTTGTCTGTTCCTTCATACAGATAACTGGCTGCCCATTGGGTGCTCCCATAATAAAATGGCCAGTGGCTCGGGTCTTAGTAGTAGCGAATGCTTGATGAGCAAGTGTCCGCACATTGGAAAAGAAAAGTTCGGAAAATCAGATTCAGGCTCGCAATCGCACTAATAACACCATTTTGTGGATTTCAAATGCAAATTAAATACTCAGGTGAAAAAGAGATTTTAAAGCAACCCCAATAACTAATGCTTTCCAATTATATTTTTTGGTTTTATATAGTTTTGGGATATAATTTACTTAATGTATTTTTCCGCAATATCAAGTAATGTTACAACAATATTTCAGAACATACGACAAATTGCACCATGAGTTAAAAAAGTATCTGGAGTGATTTCACCTGACTTCCCGAACCCTTTATCTCTACAAACTGTTAAAATTTGATTTAACTCAATCGGCTAAAGTGTTAAGACACTAGTGCACTTCAAATAATTTCAGTACTGAAATGTAGAAGAATACTTTTGAGTAGCCCTGTAAAAAGCCTTACCCACACCCCAAAAACTAAACTGTATGTAAGACAGCGACATATAGTATACATACTGTTACGAAAATCGCCAAGTGGGTGTATTTTGAAACAGTCCAATCAGCACAGTAAACAAAAATAACACTTTATTCACGGCTCGCAGCTCAATAGCTCAAAATAATACAAGAAACTTTAAAATGCGCCAACCAAAATTCATAAATAAGCACAACAATAACACTATTCATTTCACAGAATCTACCGTGCGCTTCAAAGTCTATCACTCAACTGAACTCCCCGGAGAGAGATCCTAGCGCTTTTATAGAGATGATGAAAGAAATTTCATCATCTCTATATCATCTCATTTTCAGCGTTAGATCAACCTCCAAAGTGCCCGAAAAACGGGTAAAATTATGCCCGAAAATTAAAAGTTAGCCCCCCCTTGGCGGAAATTCAAACTGATTTCAATGTCATCAGACGCAGAATTGTTAGATCAGACAGCTAGACGAGACATAGACAAACTAACTAACTAACTAACCAACTAACTGATATTTTACAGTTCGTTTTATGTATATAAATATACAATCCCCAAAAAAAGCTTGCCATATCTGAAATCAACTCTTTATTTGACAAACTTTACCAATAGAAAGCATGTTTCTATCACTTACAGTTTAAAAAGATGATCGCTTTAATATCTATTTTCAAGCACCCTGTTTACAGAACAAGAAAAAGACAGAAGGAATTTTTTCTGAACTTTTAGTTTTTTTTCTTTTACACCTTTGTATTGGCTTCATTTTAAGCACAGAA
>JAWZYV010018281.1:0-28325 GCA_038373885.1 Cheiracanthium punctorium | reverse complement strand
ATTATTAAATCAATTATTATTATTATTATTATTTACGATGAAAATCGTTTATTTTATTGTGCATTACCCCTCCCTTATTGAAATTTGTCCTAGTGGATTAGATTCATCATTCCCAGTCGTTAGATCCTCCTGTTTATTGATTTCTGCATTCCACGTATTTCTTCAACCTATATACCAATACCCCAACAGGGATATCGCAAATGCTCTAATAACCCACTTCTGTAATACTACGAAGAACGAAAATGGCGAGAAACTTACCTCGGCACAATCGTTATACAAACAGCTTAAAAAAAATCAATAACAGCCCCTTGTTTGCAAGACTCACCCGTTTCAACCATGAAATAAATAAAATAAGCCCGAGTCTTCAACTATGCTGTTTTGTTACGATGGGCCAGCAACTGTCATGGTAACAGGTGGTTAAATGCACAAAAAGAACAAAAAAAAAGGTTCACATATAACCGAGAACGTACCAGTATTGATGGGATAAAAACTAGAAAACAATTCATCGCAAGTCCATCTGCGGTCGTTTAGGATATTCTGCGACAAAGGAATAGATGTTTTTTTGCGTAGAATGGTAGTACGTTAGGAACAAAGAATCCTTTAGAGAAATGGCGTGAGGTTGCATAATTTTTCCCGCTAATAATAGCCGACCTGTTTCATGCTGTAAAGAGCATTACGAGAAAAAACGCTGAGCGCAATTTAATTTTATTGTGAGGTATTTATTTTTGATACAATTCATTTCAGCTTCCTGTTCATATTATGTAATGCGTAGCATATTCCGAATCATGTTTACATGAAAGCAATAAGAAAATAATGATCACTATACACTTTCCAGGAAACTTAATTTTCAAGTCTTACTCTTCAAGGCTTCCAGTGTAAAATGTTATGAGTGTATGTTGAAACGAAAAGCCCTTTTTGAGATTGTAAACCATTCTGGCTGGGAATGAGGAGTTTTATGAAATTTTAAAATACAGTAGAACCTCGATTCATCGTTTTTCATGGGGTGCGTACAAAAAAACGATGAATGCGGGAAAACGACAAATACGGGTTCAAGTCAAAATAAGTAGAAAGCAATCTTTATGCATACACACAATGACTGTATAGCAATAAATACTAATTTCTTAAAAATTGTAAAATAAATCGAAGATGAAAATTAAGTGATACTTATTTTAAAAATTCAGTAATTTTATGTAGGGCTATTCATCATTTTTTTAAATTAAGCGGTAAATTTTCAAGATTCACAATACTGGACCTTTCATGCTGAAAATATATGTTTGTATAAAAAAGTTCATACAGTTTCAAATACCATTATTGCTTCAGACAAACTTCGTACTAATGTACTCTCAGCCTGATCGGCATTAATATTATCCTCTGCTTCGCCATTATATTCATTTTTTGCATCATCACATGTTTCTTCCATGTTTAAGATACCGCATGCCTCACCATCTTGATTAATGGAATTATAATCATTAAATTTCACGCAAATTTCCTCTTCATCATGCAACCACTGTTCATCTTATCATCAATGAACCCAGAAGAAATCATACCCAGAAGCAATTACAGTTTACATGCCATATTGATTCACTTTTTGTTCAATTTCATTTTGGCTAGGAGAAATATTTTACAACGATGAATGCGGGAAAGTCATTTTTTGGCGAACGATACATGCGGGCTTCTTTAACGTTATTCAAATACAATTTGTGCAGGGACCATAGAAATAAAACGATCAATACGGGAAAACGATGAATGCGGAAACGATAGATCGGGGTTCTGCTGTAAATAGATTCAGAGAAACATTTATTTAATATTTAGTTCCAAATATTTCTCACTCGCCAGATTTATGTCAAGTGTAAAAAAAAATAAGTTACTATCAAAGTCACCGAATTACATAAAGTATTATGAATGTATTTTTAAGTAGCATTTTGACAAAACAATCAGTTTTGTGTCAAAAGTTGTTAATACCGTGGTAACCCAATTGCAGGGGATCCGGTTACCACTGTGCTATCAATTCTTATATTATAACCACTGAAGCAGAAAGAAAACTCTTAGACAGGAAATTGCAAAACTGCATTTTTTTTTTCTTTTCTTTCGATACAAAGATTTCGTTCTATGCGTAAGGGAAAAAATAACGTAAAAATTTGCTTTGGGGTGGGAGGTTGTCCGTTAAATTTTCTACACCGGAGTCTAGCATTAGACATGTACTATTATGTTGAAAAATATTCATTAAAGAAAGAATGAACGTAAGAATAATAATTTTAATGAGAAAATTATTTTTAAACGCATAAATATGCTACATTTTAGTTTAAAAATATATATTCAGTTATTTGTTATTTCATCTAATCTTGAGAAGCTTGATTTATCTGTTCCATTTTCTTGACTTCACAAAAGTCTGAATTGACAAGATCTTTCAAAAAGTTAATTCAAATCGACTTTTGTTTGTTTGTGGGAATGAAATGTTAAATAACTTTACCTAAAAGTCTCTCAAACCTTTGACCTCACTACAAAGTAACACTCCTGCCAAAAAATTATAATTGAAACTAATCTTTTGCGACACAATATCATCTCAATAACGTTCAATCTGCATTTTGTAATTTATCTGGGAAGTCTGAATACATCATTCATCACTAGACCTGCACGCTCCAGTGGTTTCTCCAACGTAAACTTTCTCTGTGATTTATAAAGGGTTTAAAAATTTGAGCCAAGGGACCCATTTTCAGCGCCAAATTAAACCTGGGATGACTGGCGTAAATTTCGATTAATCGAGTGGAAAAGTTGAGGCAATCTTGAAGCAATTAGGACACATTTATATCGAGTATTAAGGATTGGGTTTGGAGATTTTGTTAAAATTGGCCCACTTAAATTCACCCGAATAGAGTTATTAGTTTTAGACAGATATTCTAACTATTGTTCTTATATAAGATATCTCAAAAACAGTGCGGCAAACGTTTAGGGAGGTAGGGCACATCATTAGGGTAGAAATTTCCTATTCCGCCATCCACCACCGGAAATGTCATTGAATGTCATTAGGTTAGTGCTTTATACTAGAGCAGGAACTGGCCTCCAAACTCATCTGATTTTGTCCAGCCTCTATTTCTTTTTGTAGGGGGAGTCCTTTAAGCTTCCGTGTATTAACCTTTTCAGGAAGGGAAGATTGCTTACCTTGTTAAAGACGAGGAAATTCATTTTTTACGCCTTTTCTGTTGCAACTGCTTTTTAATTAGCAATATTAAGTAGATGACTTTTTCCTAACCATAACGCCATGCTTTACGGACGTTGGCATCTCTTTCTACTGTTTCCGAACACACGAATCGAGTTAACATTAACAAATGGGAAAGTCACAGAGTAGTCGACATATAAATGAAATCCGTCTTTTTAGATGGTCTCTTTCCTAGTAGAAAAATTGAGTATTTCCCTTGATGGTTCTCTTAGACAGGTGAAATGTTGGCAGGAGTGAGAGGCTGCTCTCTTTTCTTCTGACTACAAGCATGACTGTTACTCAGCTACGGTCGAATTTGAAGAATGGTTTCATGATTGAAAATTTATTTGCTTGAATTTCATGTAAAAAACGCACTTACTTTTCTGCCGACCCAATATTATCTCTGTGTTTGTTATTTCAATTTCTTCATTTAATATTATCGTCTGCAATGTGAAATATTCTTATAAGGGCTACATTTTAATTTATAGTGAGAAAAACGTTATTTTGAATGCTATGGGGACCAAAAGACCTAATATTTCCATATTAAAAAAGGTCAAATTCATGCCTGGAATGTTGATTATGTTAGTTTTTCAGGAATAAGACGTTGTACTAGAAGACATATATCTACTGCATCCAATTCTATACCTAGAAAATATTTTATCTGGGGGAATATGGTAGCGGACGCAACAATAAACGCTTTATAGAATCACTCAAACTCTAAAAGCCTCTAATTTGTTTGCTTCAAAATTTGATATTTTTTAATACCGCTATTTTTTACTGTGTTTTGCACAAAAGAAATCTAATTTACGTTTATTTAAACAATTTTCAAAAAATTGTCACTTAATAAATTTATATATGGTCCCTTAACTCATGAAAATAACATAATTTATTTAATATAAATTAAACTACTGAGCGTAAAAATTTGAAATTTTACACAGCCTTGTAATATTACTTTCTGCATCTATTTCCATCGAAATTGGCTAGGTCGTTATTCCTTTTTTTAAATATTTATTTAATAATTCATATTAATATTTTATTTGAAATCATAATAACATTAAATTATGTTTGGGTGGTTTAGTTCTAATAGTACGGATAAAAATCAGCTTCTTATTATCAATATTATATGAGATATGAATTAAAGTATGAAAAAATATTTTAACATAGGGGGAGGGGGATTTCGGAAGCTCATAACTCACCCATTTTCAGTTCAAATTTATTGAAAAGGGGTATCCGGGGTTAAAATCCGCTAAATTTTTGAAATATGAAGTGAAATCTAGGGGTTGCTATTGGAAAAAAAAAGTTGGTGCGAATTTTAATTTGTAGATGGTCCCCTTATGCAATTTTTATGTATAGCAAATTAAAGTGCACATCAATCGTAAACGATTGGTATCTGTAACTTTGCTGTACGACGAACGACTGCCGAAAAAAGTACAAGTGGATCTTTTTTTTTTTCCGCAGCTGTACAATAAATGTTTCCAATGAATCACCATCTTCTGTTCTTTCAAATCTTCTGCCTTTTTGCAAATACTTCCCCTGACATATTCGGTCCTGTGTTTCTGTACAATTTTTTGATTCTTATTGTATGTTCTACGTTCCTAAAAGTTTGTCGCAGTATTTTTGAGACCTTTGCATACAAAAAATCATAAAGAGTAAGTTTAATAAACGTACTTAGGTACTGTTTTTAACTAAAGAACTAAAAACGAAAAAAAAACAAACACTTTTAAAAATTGCTAAACAAATAATTTTTTTAAAATATCCCTTTAGTACAGTATCGAATCACGAGAAAAAGAAGTCGTAATTAAGAAAAAACATATCTAATTTAATAATCAGTAAAAAGTTGAAACTGTATAAAATTCATGAAACTCTATGAATTTTATAAGGTTTTTAAAATTTTGACACCCTAATTTTAATAATTAAAAGTGTGAAGTATCACCTTATGGGGGATACCTGAATCCTGCTAAAATGTGCAGTATTTACAATCCCCGAACTGAGTTCGAGCACGTGAGAAACTAATTCTCCTTTCCTTGAAAGCTGTTCGGGGTCATTTATCATTTGAAGTGACATTTAAAATCTCTATTTTCACCAAAAAAAATAGGAACTTTTTCTTTTCTTTTAATTTTATTCATTTATTTATTTATTTTGGTGATACATCATTATACAGGGGTTGTAAAAGGGGGTAATTTGCAAAAAACGTTCGGACGTTTATTGCATTTCGAGATTTAACACAAATTAGACACAGACTGACAGTTCAGCCTCGGCATCAATGTACACATGTATGATACATGCTCACCGACTATGGAATATAAAAAAAAAAGAAGTGTGCACAAAAAATAATGATTTTTTAAATGTATGTTTTAATGTATTGAGGCTATCTATGCTGTTGTTTGACAGTCGATAATGCAATGTCATAATACATCAACTCTAGTGGTGCACTTTGTGTTGGCAAATACATGGCCCGTATGAATAAGATAGTATCTGGAAGCCAAATCCTATTAGTTGAATCCCTGAACTACAGGGTGATTGAGTATCCCAACTTAGATATTTACAAAACTGCAAAAGATACGACTATTTTAGGAAGAAGGGAAAAATAATCTCTTTTCATATTTTAAATACACACTGATGTGTTATATATTAAACACTTATCCATTTGCCGCCCCTATTTCTTCCCTTATTTCATTAAGTTTAAAAGTGTATGGAACAAGGAAGGAAAATATGATTGTGCCATATTTTTCTTCCTTGTTCCATAAAATACTTTTTTTGGAATCGAAATCCATATTAAAATCGCCTACTAAAACTGTTTTATAATCTTCGGTAAGCATATTCTAACTATTCTTCACCTTTATAAATGCTGTTTGGAATGTGCATAATAATCCACGAGTGTGCTGTGTTTGTCTTTCTCGCTTCATAAAACACTTCTCCAGAACGGAAATCTATATTAAAATCGACTACTAAAACTGTTTAACAATCTTCCTCTGGGAAATATAAATATGCTTGTAAATAACATTGTAAATAACGTTTGGAAAATGCATGATAATACATGGATTTATCGTATTTGTTTTTCTTGTTCCATAGCATTTGCCAGTTTTTTACCACATGTGGAAAATATCGCCAAGCTAGGTTCAGCTTTGGGGTTTTGTTTTTGAAAATAAACTCGGCGATAAATCTTCAAAAATTACAAACCTTTGTGACTTTCAGTATTTTATTCTGTCGTCCCCTCCTCCACCCCCGACCCCGTGCGCTGTACAGCAACTCCACTGAAAAATGCAACGAAACATTGTCGACGCGAATCGGCCCACAAGAATACGTCCTTAAAAACGGTCCACAAAAATTTGTCGACAGAAAAACCCATAGTGATCGAAATAGCACTCTGTTCCTACAAAACAACACTCTAAAGTTACTAACAGCATCAATTAATAAATGTTCAATGTGGCCACTACCAGAAATACAAACGATATCGATTCTGTATAGCAGCTTTCGTCAATCACTTTGTTTTCTACATCTCTCGCGTTACAGTTTCGACGGTTGCAGCTATCTCCGTTTACAGTTCCAAGATGTCAGCTGGTGGAAAACACTGTATCTTTCATGTAACCACAAAGAAAAAAATCGCTGGGAGTTAAGTCGGGGCTTTTTGCAGTTCATTGACGAAGGGTGAAATTGTCAAAACGCGAATTTTTTGCGTGAAAAGAGCTTCAAGATCTGTTCTGTGACCTATGAAACATGGAATTAATGAAACTTCATAACTTCACAACGTTGTGTGAAATGGTACGCTACGTTCTATTCCTTAGAAGATAGATATAGTCTTTCATAGTTGGGATACTCTTTTTTAATAACCCTGTATATTGAGTGAAGTAGAACCGAGTGTAATTTTTAAGTGAATTTAATCTCGCGAGAAATTAATTTGATTCTGGTTTTACCCGACAAATCGCAGAACGTTAAAAGTTTTGTCAAGAAGTTTGTGCTTTTGAACACGTAGTAATAAAAATAGTTAACATTTCACCATAAATTGGTGCTGAATCAACCTTTCTATGGGAGGACATTGAACCATGATTTGGTGCTTAAACTGATCATTTGAACCAAATCATGGTGCAACGTTTCTCCCTAGGAAAGATGCAGCAATTTTAGCTCCATTATATACTCATGTCCATAAATTAAGGATAATGAAGTTCAGGCAAAGAAAGAGAAAGAAGCAAAACAAATTTGACTTATTTGTAAAGTCTATTTATTAAACAAAAAGTAAAGAGCAAAAAAGATGCTATATGTTTGACATAATTAATAAAAATTGCAAGTTTTACTCCCGTGACCAAATTTCAAAAAAGAACCTATTTACAAAAAACAGTATAACATGGTTAGTAGGATGGTTAATACGGAGTATATCTCCCGGACGATGCAATACAGGCCTGACAACGCCTAGGCATGCTGAGTATCAAATGATCAATCTGATCTTGGGGAATATTACACCACTCATCAAGCAATGCACTCCGAAGTTCCGGTAGACAGGTGGGAGGGGGTTGACTGGCTGCAATTCGTCGGCCAAGCATATCCCACACATGCTCTATTGGATTCAAGTCCGGTGAGTATGCTGGCCAATGCATACGGGTGATATCCTCCGATTGAAGGCATTCGTCTACAATGTTTGCACGGTGAGGACGGGCGTTGTCATCCATAAACACAAATTCAGCACCCATGGCGCCCCGAAACAAACGTACATGTTGTTCCAGAATGACATCCCGATAGATGTGGCCTGTCATCGTTACACTCTGAACATGCAGGTCAGTTCTGGAACCAAGAATAATTCCTCCCCAAACGAGCCATCCTGCACCACCGTAACGGTGTCTTTCAATGGTGTTCTCTTGGTGGTAACGGGTACCTGGCGCTCTCCAGATGAATGTCCGGCGAGAATCAGACTCCAAACTAAACCTGGACTCGTCGGAAAACATCACACAAGACCACTGTTGCGGTGTCCACAATGCATGCTCTCTACTCCAGGTTAATCGCAGGCGACAGTGAGTTGCGGTAAGTGGAACACATCTGACAGGCCTACGAGCATATAGACCAATGTGCCCTAAGCGTCTGTACACGGTCTGCCTTGAAACTGTCGTACCGGTAGCTGAAGAGAGCTGACGAGACAGGTCTGATGCTGTACTCCGTCTGTTTCTTTTGGCAGTAACTGCCAAATAGCGGTCCTCATTCGGCGTTGTAACTCGGGGGCGACCTGTGCTGTAACGTCTACTCACATTACCATCATCTTGGAATCGTTGCCAAAGCCTGGAGATGACACTCTGGGCGATTCCAAGTTCCTCGGATACTTCCAGCTGGGTACGTCCACATTCCAGTCGTCCGATAATTCTGCCACGTAAATTGCCACCATTCCTTATATACCCCTCTCTTACACTCTCGTCATTGTGACGTACCATCTACGCCATCTGGTGGTTTCTTGTAATTTGCATATTCTTCTTCAAGATGTGTGTGATCATTCCACAGGTGAAATTTTTATTTTAGAAATCAATTTCTGTGTGATTCTGAATTATCCTTAATTTATGGACATGAGTGTATTATGAAACGTTGAACTACTTTTATTAACCCTTTAACGCGCAGTGCTCCCACTCTGGGAAGACCGAACTCTGATGTTTTGACTGTTGCAAGTGACGAAGAATAGATTTGATTTCTATAAAAATAGTTGCGGGTGACATAGCTCCACGAGAATCCTTTACTTTTTAGCACATCATTTCCCGTCAAAAAATGGTCACGATTTTTTTGAACAGTACTGACATCTGCTGAAAAATGGAAGAATGCGAGAACAGCTGGATAGATTGCCCAATGCTGAAAAAAGGGCAGCCGTTGCCATCGCTCGACTTAACTACCAGCAAGATGGCGGACGATCGAAACGTTCATCGCGTGCCTCAGATCTAGAGACCCTTTTTTGACGCAGCTGGCTGTGCAAGCCCAGCCAGCTGTCGTGAAAAAAGGGTCTCTCAAAGTCTCAGAAAGATCATTAGATAAAAAATCATTGTATGTCAAATTCTGGACTTTCTCAACAAGCATAACTGGCTGCTGAATGTCCAATTCATTTGATTCTTGCTTCAGACAAGAGGAAAAAAAGGACTTTTTCAAGTTTTTTTTTTTTTGTTTTGTTCGTCCATTTTTAGCCAACTGTCAGACAGTACACTCTCCTTTCAAGGAAGTCTTTATCTCTCCCGGCATTTCAAAGGCAAAAATATTTCAGAGTTCCTTTTTCCTCACAGCGAAACACAGAACTGAAGGGATCATTGAGAAACAAGTTCGTAAGATCCTGAAAAAGTAAAAGGGAGAGAGATATGTCCAGCATGTGACAAATCCAGGTGACTGTCTCGGAATCTAGATTGGGAGAAAACTTGAAAAAAAAAATAAAGTTCACTGCCTTTATATGTTCGACGACTTTTTTTTTTTTCTTCAACTAAACGCCTGACGTGTTTTTATAAGAAATGCTTCAAAAATATTTCATTTTTTTTTTTTTTTTTTTGTTGGAAGGGTCTCTGAAAGTTAACAGAAAATATTTGCTTTCATGGGAAAACAGAAAAGAATGGATTTCGGAATATATTTTTCTTCGTCGGTGTTTCATTCAAGATCGAAATTCGTTGCCGTTTTGATAAGTGCTTTGGTTCAAATTGCTTGATTTGAAGAAATTCGTTGGAATTTCGATTCAATTTAGTTTTTTATATTGGAAATGTAAGGAGCTCTTAGATATTTAGCATCAGCTGGAAAATGCAACGATTGTATCATTTTAGGTCATGCAGTTTTAGTAGCTGAATCGTTACAGAGTTTTCTATACAGATCGAATCGAACCCGTGTTCCCAACTATACCCCCTTTCCCCACCCCCTAAAAAATATAAAAAAGAGTTGCATGTGAAGGAATTTGGCATGATTTTTTTTTCTTTTAGTGTTAACCCTTTTATTATCTTTTTTCTTTTGAGAGAAAATTATATGAGTACTCTAATACGCCCATTTTAAAACAAATATGAATGAAATGCTGTAAAAATGAAAAATTATTTACCAGGGGGGGGAGGATGTGTGGGACAAATGTGTCCCATTGGTATTTTTTCGTGGGACACATGCGTCCCAGAGGTGCTGAAAAAATGACTAAGAATGCAATGAAAAGCTAGTGTGCTGCCGGGTGGAAACTACTCCAGGGTTCATACTCATTTTTCAAAATGTAATTTAAGGAGTTTTAGCTTATCACAAAAAGAACTGAAGCATAGTAAATTTTGCCTACAATAAATATTAGACTAACAGGAGAAATTTATGCATAACTATCACTGTGCATTAATTACATACATGTTTTAATAGAAATTTTAATCCAAACTGAGTATGGAAAAATATAGATTTTTTGTTTAAACATGTTAAAAAAAATCTTAAAATGAAAGACAAAAATTAAACTTCACAGCGCTTTTATTCTGTTATTACACAGTTTTCTGTAAGTAACAAAAACTCTAAATTGGTTAAAGAAATATAGCGCGACCCTAAATTTTTTCATCAAGATAATTAGAAAAATCCTATATTTAGACCTTGAATTTAGTGCGAGTCAGGTTTTTAACGGAAATGATCAGTCAAAAAACATCGAGTTATATTGGGCCAATACAGTAAATTCTTTTCTTCCCTTTAAGTTCTATAAGCGATGGGAGTATAAATTTACAAAAAGGGGATTTACTTCTTAAGTTTATGAAGCATAAATCTTTAATTGTAGCATCAATGTTCATTACTTCTGCAGTTTTATCGTCTGTTCTAGTTCACCTAAAACTGCTCGATTGCGTAAAGCTCAGATTTGATATTTTCTCTGCCGTTTCCGATAATCTAAGGTTGCACATTTTGTTAATCACGGTTGTTACTACTGTTGTTGTTACTGTGAATACACAATTAGGGAGTTTTAAGAAGTGCCACATAATATTAAAGAGTTTTAAGGGCCCTAAATTTTGTAAAATGAATTTGAAGGAGTTTTTAAGGAGGATATGAACCCTGTACCCGTGGGACATGCATTCATATCAATACAGAGCCTATTTATCCTATAGAATTCTTTCACACTACCTGCGGGACATATATGTCCCGGTGATAGCGAAAGGGTTAAAATTAAAATTCTTTGCTAGGAGCAAGAAAATGGGATGACATTGCGAATCCTATGTTCTGTAGTCTTCGTGCTGGAGTTATTGCAAACAACAAATACCGAGGGAATGTGAGAGTCACTTATGTTATTCTCCAGGTTATATTTCTGTCATATATTTACATGTTGACATCCACTTAGTTAAAAGTTGTTCTGTGCGTGACAAATGCGTGTGTTCGTGAATTTAAGATGAGTGCGTGAGGAAGGGAATATACGAAACGAGCAGTATTGATAGTGTTTTTCTGAAAACTGTGTGGGCTCATAATTAATGGAATAGTTTTCAATGAACTGTTTGTGCATACTCGTCTGTAGCTAGCATTACCAAGCAAAACAAGAAAAAACTAGTTTTCCCGAAAATTATGGCCCTAGTTTAGTTAGTTAGTTGCAACTACTTTTATTGCATTCCTTTGAACAAAGAACTAAATGAATGAAAACTTTGTGAAAAAAAACAAACTTAAAATGATATTTGTGAGTGTTTTTTTTTAATTTATTTAAAGTTTAACAAGAGTATTTCGAGTGTTTTTCCGTAAAAAAAAAACGATATGGTCGATTTATTAATTTATTTGTGTTTAACTAAACAAACGCTTATATTGTAATAAAGCTTTATTTAATGTACAACCGACAAGTTTTGCCGGTTTGGTCCTCTTGTCTTTCGCTTAAGTATTCCATTTTGAGTTGGGTTGTTTCAAGAAGCAATGTTCGATTGCAACCATTGCTGACGCTAATTAATCGTGCTGATTTCAACATTTTTATTAACTTCACAATATAGTTATAGCAAATTGTTGCCTTCCAAAGCATCCTTTACACAAAACATTTCAGTACCGACAACATTGATGTTTTAAAGTTTAACACCAGTATCGAGTGTTTTTCCGTAAAAAAAAAACTATATGGTCGATTTATTAATTTATTTGTGTTTAACTAAACAAACGCTTATATTGTAATAAAGCTTTTGTTAATGAACAACCGACACGTTTTGCCGGTTTGGTACTCTTGTCTTTCGCTTAAGTATTCCATTTTGAGTTGGGTTGTTTCAAGAAGCAATGTTCGATTGCAACCATTGCAGACGTTAATTAATCGTGCTGATTTCAACATTTTTATTAATTTCACAATATAGTTATAGCAAATTGTTGCCTTTCAAGGCATCCTTTACACAAAACATTTCAGTACCGACAACATTGATGTACTCTTGCTTGGAACATCAAACAGCGCTGTCACTCTGAAAAGACAAATTTAACTATGATATTAAATTCTGCAGGACAGAATGCGTTCTTTTAAGTAAAATTATAACTCTATACAGTTAAATTCAATCAGTGTTACTTCAAGAAATCTCGCTTAATTTTATAATATGATCCTGCCCTTTGCTCGCCAAATGACGCCAAACACCCATATTTTGAGATTCTCTTTGAATCTCATAAAGTGATCCCAGCACCCTCTACAACTTTCAAATTTTCAATCAATGTTGTATGATTCAAATAACAACTGTTCGTATTTTATTGCATATTAAATCAGCCGACAGAATCCACAAGTACTCAGCATTTTTATTGTTATGCATATTAAAATGAGATTGTAAAAGTTATTGTTGCAGAGAATAAGGGAAAGAAAAGGCAAACATTTTTTGGTGCACATTCAAATAATAGCTGTGTTAATAATTTTTAGTAATTTTTTTCACCCTTTACTACTGAAAACTTTCTAATAGTACATTTTTACTGAAGTAATCAGTTGAATATCTTATTAAAATACTTGTATGTACTCTTCCAAGAAATGAACTTTAAAGCCACGACCTCATATTAGTTTTACAAGAGGTTAAATTACAGATTAAGTACCAAGAAACTATAGCCCTTGAGCATATCCGCTTTATTTTTTAAAGCATATGTTACATACAGTTAACTCTTACGGTAATGTGAAGCCCTTTATGCTTGCAACATTGCTTGCAAAACTAATTTTCCAACGCGTGAGTTTTAAAGCGAGTTAAAAAAAATGTCGCCGCAGTTAACAGTGCAGGATTGTGATTTCTCAGTTTATTTCTCTCCATAAAAGTTAAAAGCTCGGAAAACTAGGTCGAAACAGAACCCATTTTAAGTTTTCCAGGTTCATCTGTGCATTTTTATATGTGCATTTCTCTATTTCTCTAAAAAAAAACACATAAAAGCACGTACACATCTATATTAATAAAAATTTAAATCTTTTCATTTAAATATATAAATAAATCACGAAAAGCTCATAAAAATTCTGTACGTGTTCTCAAAAGTTATTTGAATAAACCCATTGATAGTAAATTATTATGGAATGTAAAATTTTCGAAAGTTATGAAATCATCCAGAGTCTGTAAAAACTGTAAAAAGGTGCAATTCCCCATTGCATCTAAAACTAACAATCGACCAGCGCCACACAATGCCTATTTCAATCCTGATTTTTCAATCGCCATCAGACTTCGTGTAATCATAATCGTCTAATCGTAATCGACTGTAATCGATTGCATTTTCTTGTGCAATCGTAATCTAATCGCAGCAGTTAACAGTGCAGGATTGTGATTTCTCAGTTTATTTCTCTCCATAAAAGTTAAAAGCTCGGAAAACTAGGTCAAAACAGAACCCATTCCAAGTTTTTCAGGTTCATCTGTGCATATTTATATGTGCATTTCTCTAAAAAAAGAACGCATAAAAGCACGTATACATCTATATTAATAAAAATTTACGTTATAATTTAAATATATAAATAAATCACGCAAAGCTCATAAAAATTCAGTACGTGTTCTCAAAGTTATTTGAATAAACCTATTGATTGTCAGTTATTATGATATGCAAAATGTTCGCAAGTTATGGAATCATATACATCAGATTTTAGAAAGTTTTGCATTGTAAGTCTATATTTAAAATTTTTCTTTAAAAGTGTACGTAAGTCAAATATATTTTTGGTTTGTGAGACCAGATACTACACATTATAAAGAAACATCTTAGTTTTGCTTAATTTATAAGGTAATATGTTTATTACATAAAATGTTCAAGGCTTCTTTAACTAAATATTTAATATTGAAAAATTATTAATGTAACCAATACTTTTAATTTCATACACACGAAATATTTATTAACACTGCATGTTTTTCCTTTAATCCGTGGTATCAGAACAAAAATCTACTAGTACTACCTATTACTTATACTAATACCATCCAATTTAAATATTTAAACCCTCCATGGCTTAGAAGAAGAAAATACTTTATTTATTTGAATCTCCTGAGAAATTTTTTAAACCGTGTGATGTCGAAGAACTATTAGAGTCGTACAAATTCTAAATAAGAAGTGTATCAGAATGTATCAATTGCCAAGGAATTAAAAAAAAATAAAATTGAACCTCTATTTTGAAGCATTTCATTACGAAAGATAAATAAGGAGCTGTGTTTTAAAAAGTTAATTTTTTTTTCTTTTTAACAGCCGGGTCAGCGTTCTATTGGAGACTTGACCCCATCGAGGGCTGCAGATGTTGGTTATTTTACTATGGAGGCTCCTATTAGGCAGATTCACGTTGCCTCCTAAGAGTGATCAACTAATCTGGAACCCATTCCAGATGTGAAAGACCTAGCGCCTGAAATCGGCACCCCCAGAGGTATCGCTTAAACATGCAGGACATTGGAAACACGAACAGATGTTACGTGCACCCGCTCTCATTGGCCTGCGCGGTCCCAAAGCAGTCCAATCGAAAGAGAAGTTCACCCTCTCAAGCACTGACCAAGCCGGTGCTGCTTCACTTTCCGTGTTCTTAAGGGAACGGAGCTTAGCGACCAGGCCACTACGGGACGTGTTTTGAGAAAAGCTCCTTCTTTAATTTAGAGACCATTTAATATTATAACTGCCTCGCTTAACTATGCCATACGAAAAACCAAAAGGCAAAAAAGACGCCGAACTTACAGGATTACGTACTACTCGGATTTACGGCATCGCGCCAAAGTCTATTGTTGCAAACTTTCGCGGGAGACATTCTCTCAGGAGAAATCAGAACATGTCGACAATATCGAATGATTTAAACGGACGCGTTGTCTTGCATTCTTTCGTAAATACAACAGCCGACAAAGCTTGACCCCCTGACCTAAAAAACCCTCTCTCTGTCTCAAAGCATCAACCTTTGGCACGGCACCAAAAATAGCTCCACATCAGACTTGGAAGTAAACATCTCTTTTTTAAGAAATACTCCGTGAACTTCTGGGAAAGATTTCCTTAAAGTGAGAGACAACAAATAAGACGTATCATCTTTAATATGATGGGTTCGGACGGACAGTATTTTGACAAATGGATACTAAGTATTAAAATTTAGGATTTATTATGAGATGTGAATGACGTATCAGACTGCAGTTTTTATAAATACGAATAGTTATTGTAGAAATGATTACATAAATGCTTTGTTGTTGTGTTGTGTTCAAGCAAAGCTACGCAAATGGGTTATTTGCCCTAAGGGGGGATGCCTTGTCTAGCGACGTAGCTAAAGGGGAGGATAGGGGGTCACCCCCCATGAGGAATTTTTTGCCATATAAAATGTATATTCTTGACTCCCTTATTACACACACTCATACATGTATGTAAGTAACAGTAGTCGTAACCCCTCCCCCCCACCACGCTATGAAAAATTTCTGGCAACGCGACTGCCTTGTTTGGATGAATTTTTAAGGAGTTCCATCGCAGTATCACATTATACCTGGAGAAAACCAATCAAAACTCCAGACCGCTTGACCGACAGCCGCGCGATAGCTCCAAACCCGAGACCTTTACACATCATCTCTCGCTTACCATGTACAGTGTCTTATCCACTAAGCCATGATACGGCCTCGAAATTAAACCATATGGTAAAATGTTTCTATGAGTTGACAGAATAGTCAACTCGTAGAAACGTTTTACCATATTGACGGCAATGAAGTGACAGTGAAAAAAAAAAATCAAGATAAATATCCATAGATCGAGAAAAATTTACAATTTTGTTAGCATTATTAATTCCCTGTGTATAGTTAAAGAAAATTAAACTACATCGCTAACGCACTTCGTTGAATAATTACATTTAGAGTGTACTGTAAGAAAAGCTGCAAAGGCTACGCGGAAATAAATTTTACGCGAAATTAATATTAGGTTGTAACGAAAGTTTTCCGCCACCGCAAGTATAGTCTGCACAAACAGTTTATGTTGGTGTCTTTGCTAATATTTTGTCGAACGATTTTTGTTATTTGAAAGAAAAAGACTTGTTTTAGAGCACTGTGTTGTGAATTCTGTAAAACAACATCGTTATGATTAAGTATAAGGTATCTGAAATGGAACTATCACGCTACTAGATTTAACCATCCTTTACTCTCAGTTCTGTTGCAAAAAGTCTGCTACAGAATGACACCGAATCACGTGTACAGATTAAGGTACTACTGTTGCATCATATGACACTGTGTAGGTTTGGTACCGAAAGTTTAAAAACGAGGACTATGACATTTAAGAAGCAGAGTGCTCTGGCCGGAGTACTGATGCTGATGAGGCCCTCCTACGAAAAGAAGATAAAATATTCATCCACTCGAGAGCTAGGTAAAGGAGTTAGATTTTAATGCCATGTCCATTAGTCGTGCTAGGCATCGCATATAAGGTCAATCGCTGGGTACCGCATGAGCTGACTCAAGAAAATTTGGCGGAAAACTTTCGTTACAACCTGATATTGATATCGCATCTCTCTTGTTACATATTAAACTTTTCAGTAGCGTAGATAAATGTCATTTCTGTTTTTAATTCGGTAACTCGCTCAGTTTTCACCACAGAGCAAAGGAATTTCATATACAGAGTTATCAAAGCTTAAGAAATGTTTTGACTAAATAAATAAATAAATACTAGTTTGCTACAGTAATTTAAAAATTAAGCCAAATTAAGCTGAAAATAAACATACGAATAGCCTTTAAACACGCTTAAAAAATTTCAGAAAAAAGAATAGGTTCTATCGTTAACGCAAAAAACATGAATTTAAATATATATTGCATGGATATTTATTTAAGTATCTGAGATCGCTGCTTCTCCGAAAGAGTTTAATTGATTTGGATAATTTCAACTTCGTTCTATTCGGGTTTTTAGTTTTGAGGTGGTGCCGTGTATTCTCATATGACGCAAAACGTAACATCATTTTTCATTTTTATATGTAAACTCTTGCGCGGTTTTGAGAAATTAGACCAAATATAAGTGTTTATAAAGTTGTCATCAATGCATGCTTTTCACATATTTTGTGTTATTTCTAGCAATATAATTATATTTCTTATTGTATTCATTTCTATTTCTTAAACTCTATTGAATTTCGTGTTTTAAACTTGGTTTTTACTTGTATCTGTTCCAATCAGAACTCAAAATATCCCTTTTGTTTTACTCCATATTGTCATTTTATATATTTACTTACGTTTTTATTATGTATAGCAAATGTAGCTTTAACTGCAAACAAATATATACACATGCATAATTTAAATTATTTTTTATAAATTAATATATATATATATGTATATGTATACAGGGTGAATCTAAACTCTTGGGCAAGATTTTAAGGGGTGATAGGGCACATAATAAGGGATCAGAATCATATAGCAATGTGGGGTCGGCAACGTCGTCTTCGTGTAGCTGTTAATAATCACTTCGGAAAAAAGTGCCGAAACAACAGTGCACTTTCCGACCATTGTTTCGTCAGAAACTAATGTATTTTTCTCCGAAAACAGAAGACTAAAATGGATAGTTTAAAAATTCTATTTTATTTCATGGATGAAATTTTTGGAGACGAGCCTATTGTTTATGAAACTTGGTTAAGAAATTAGACGGCACTTCAATACTTTTCCCAAAGTGATTATTACCGGGTAAGTTAAAACTGCGTTTTTGACCCCAGATTGCTATGTGATTACGATTCCTCATTGTGTGCCCCATCACTCCTTGAAGTTTTGCCCAAGAGTTTAGATTCACCCTGTATATATAATTTAAATACATTGCAGGCAAAAGCTATTCAAGTGCTTTCTTTCTCACCCATAGACTGGTGATGAGCATGAATAAATGAAACTAAGTGTTCAAACGATACGATTATTAAATGCAGTCGAGATAATCGATTTTGAGAGATCCTTTCGAATGCTTAGCACATGGCATTCGAACAAGCACATGACATTCGAATCTTAAATAGAAATCTCAAATACTATTCGAATACTGAAAATCGCGACTATTCACTTTTCGATTAATCGATTATTGATTCCATTCGAATATCAGTAAACGATTGCAGAAATCATTCGAATGACACATCACTACCAGAGACTTGGCTGACAGTATCGGAAATCAAGCCACTGCATTTTGTTAATCTAATTCCATTCGAGGAGAAATTCCAGCCGTCGGTGTGTTCGTGATGAAATCGGACATTTTAGATAACGCGTTTTAAGAGGGATATTTCCAGAGCTCCCGCATTTTCCAGAACTTGATTTGCACAGGCAAAGATGTCAGCATAAAAGTGAAGAAAGGAGCGAATATTTTGGACGTCTTTCGTCCCATATATTGTAATAGTTAAACCACTATTAGTGCAATATTTCATACAAACAGTTGTTTCATATCAAAGCGATTTGGTTTGAAAATATACCTAGAGCATCATAGATTCGTGGCGAACTTTAAAAATTCATTAAAAAAGAGCAAGTGAGGGTTAACTGTTAATCCTTATAAATAAAAATGAAATTCTGTTTGTTTGTTTGTTTGTTTGTTTATTTGTTTGTTTGTTTGTTTGTTTGTTTGTGGATTTGATTCGTATACAAATCCACAAAAATGGACCTATCAGCCTGAAATTGGGCACAGATGTGTAAAATAATATAGAATAAAAGATAGTCCACTTTAAAACTTTGAAAGTCCACCCGTTCCCGGAATTTAAGAGATTTTTTGTGTTCTCCACGCAAAAAGCTTTCCGAAATTGTAACCCCTGTAGTCAAAAAAGTGTGAAATAAGGATCGTGGTTGCCATGTGTGGCGATTTTGCCGAATAAAATGTTTTAAATTCTCAAAGTAAAAATAAAAGAATAATAATGATTTTTTTTTTGTTAGTTTTATATTCGTAATGTTATTTTTTTTAAATTATAATATCGTGTGCATAGGAAATCGGACCAGGAATGAAATGTTTTATACGCAAAACAATAAGAATTGAAGATTTCCGAGGCTAATATGTTAAAATTTTTTAGTTTGGCGAAAAAATAAAATGGCTCAAATGCCGAGAAAGTGAGTTCTAGCGGTTTACACTGTTTCCGGCTTGGCGAAATTTACTGAGAGCTTAAGGAAACGCATTTTTGAAAACAAGTGCAAAGGTTTTATTAGAATACAGCGTTAAATTTTAATGATCCGTGCGGAAATAATGCAGTTATTAAGAGATTTCAAGCGATCTATCTTCAGCATTCTCGCCAATTGAGTGCATTGATTTTAGTTGGGGGAAATCCGCCAAATTTCAGAAAATTGAAATCTTCGCATTTAGTACATCGAGGTAACGATGAATGAAACATGTTATAGTTGATAATTTAAAAAATGAGGCTGTAATAAGGGATTCCACTTTTCAAAAAAATGCCTGGCGGTCGAACCATTTCCCATTTTGATTGCTGCTAAGTCAATGCTTCGAATGATTCCCTGAAAAAACTCTTGCAAAATGGCGTATGTTGGCACTTTGGTGAGGCTTAGATTTGAAACTGGATTTTATTTGAGACTGGTATCTATATTAATAAAACAATGTGTGTAAACTGTTTGTTTGTCTGTTTCTCGCGTAGCTCGCAAACGGGTGATCGTAGACCTACCAAATTTTGAACGGAAATTCTCCATGACAGGTTCCGACACACCTCGAAGCGATTTTTTCAAAATTCGAACTATTTTAGGAAATATCGATAAAAACATATCGCAAAAGGCTAATTTTTGCTTTCCGCCATTTCGTAATTGTAACCCCACAGTGCATTAAGCGACAATTAACCTTATATAGGTTGCCACATTCGGCAGTTCATTAAATGATTCAGACTCTTGAAGTAAAATTAAAAGAATAACGATTTTTTTTTATTTTGACTAGATTATTTGTAAGGTTGTTTTTAAATTAAAATATCGTGTGCATGTGAAATCAGAGCGGGAATGAAATGATTTATACTCAAAAGAAAAATAGAATTTGGAAATTTTCCGAAAATAAATGTGCGACTTTTTAATTGGGCGAAAAATAAAAGGGGTTGATGTCCGATTTTGTGGAGAATTCTAACGCTTGGCGCTATTTATCGTAATTTAATCGTCTGCTATTTGGGTTATGAATACACCTGCGTATAAGTTTTTGAAATTTTCATTCAGTTGGAATTGTGCATTTTTCTGAGCAGCTTTTCTGCATCTATTTCTAATATATTACATCCAGAAAAAAGGATGTTAGAAATATCAATTTTAATTTTGTTTAATCACACTCATGAATAATGATACACTTTCCAACTTAATAAAAGAAGGAACGAAAATAGGGAAGACCCATAGATTATAACACTTTTTATATATAGCACTTTAGTGCGTATTTAAAATCTGAAAGTGTGTCAGATTTTCTATGATTCTAGCGCTTGGCGCAATTTAATGAGAGGGTATTTTTAAAAACAAGCGTAGGTAATCTTATAAATAAAAATCAAATTCTGTTTGTCAATTTGTTGATTTGGGTAGTATACAATTCCACAAAAATGGACCTGTCAGCCTGAAATTTTACACAGATATATGTAAAATAATATAGAATAAATGATAGTCCACTTTAAAACTTTGAAAGTCCATCCTTTCCCGGAATTTAAGAGATTTTTTATGTTCTCCACGCAGAAAGCTTTATGTAATTGTAACCCCTGTAGTGAAAAAAGTGTGTGAAATAAGCATCTTGGTTGCCATGTGTGGCGATTTTGCCGAATAAAATGTTTTAAATTCTTAAAGTGAAAAGAAAAGAATAATAATGATTTTTTTAGTTTATATTTGTAAGGTTATTTTTTTAATTATAATATCGTGTGCGCATAAGAAATGAGAGCAGGAATGAAATGTTTTATACGCAAAACAATGAGGATCGAAGATTTCCGAGACTAATATGTAAATTTTTTTAGTTTGGCGAAAAATAAAATGGCTGATAGGCCGATTTTTAGAAAGTGAGTTCTAGCGGTTTGCACAGTTTTAGGCTTTTTGGCGCAATTTACTGAGAGTTTAAGGGAATAGCAATTTTGAAAAGAAGTGTATAGGTTTTCTTAGAATACAGCATGAAATTTTAACTATCCGTGCAGAAATAATGCAGTTATTAGGGCATTTCAAGCGATGTAGCTTCAGAATTCTCGCCAATTGAGTACATTGATTTAACTTGGGGGAAATCCGCCAAATTTCAGAAAATTGAAATCTTCGCATTTAGTACATCGAGGTAACGATGAATAAAACATGTTATAGTTGATAATTTAAAAAATGAGGCTGTATTAAGGGATTCCACTTTTCAAAAAAATGCCTGGCGGTCAAACCATTTCCCACTTTGATTGCTGCTAAGTCAATGCTTCGAATGATTCCCTGAAAAAACTCTTGCAAAATGGCGTATGCTGGCACTTTGGCGAAGCTTAGATTTGAAACTGGATTTTACTTGAGACTGGTATATATAATAAGACTGGTTATAGATAAAAATGAATGTTGGTATGTGTGTAGGAGGTTGAAAAACTCAGCTCCGTTTCACCGATCACCATGAAATTTGGTTCACCTAAGTCTTTTATCATGGAGAAGGTTTTTATGCTATCCGTTTTCCTCTAACTTGCCACTAGCTGGCGCAGCAGAACGTCGAATTCTATTCCGTTTAGCCGTTTGCTATGCGAATATCGTCCAACCAATTTCTATGAAATTTAGTACACGCGGATATTGGAACACGGAGAATATTTTTCACTATCCATTTGCTGTAACTTACCGCTAAATAGCGCTGCAACGCATCAACTTCTATACCGTTCGACCGATCGGCATAAAATTTTTTATACTTACACATTTGAGCACGAAGAATATATTCTAACTGTGTTACTTTTGATGTTACTCACCACTAGGTGGCACTGCAATGCATTATTATTTTAACTCGCCACTAGATGACGCTGCAGCAGGCCAAATTTTTGACCATTCAAACGGTGGCTATGAAAATCAGTACTCATAGCTATTTGAACAATGAGAATATTTTGGCGTTATCCATTTTCCTATAACTCGCCACATGACGGCGCTGTAGCAAATCATTTCTTTAATTAACCACTAGATGGCGCTGCAGTGTATCACTTCTTGACTGTGCGAATGATCGCCATGGAAATAGGTATACATAGATATTTGAACACGGGGAAGAGTTTGGCACGATGCATTTTCCTATAACTTGACACTAGATGTCGCGTTAACACATGAACTTCAGGACTATTCAGCCGATCGTCATGAAAATTCGTATGCATCGATATCTGAATGCGAAGAATATTTTCGCCGTATCCGTTTTGCTAAAACTCACCACTAGATTGCGCTACGCCGCATCGCCTTCTGCACCATAAAATCGATTGCCTTGAAATTCAGTATGCATGATTATTGAACACAATATAACGCGATATCCATTTTACTATATCTCTTTATTACAATAAATAGTAATCACAACAAATATTAATGTCAAAAAGTCCATTCATTCCCGTGCGAAGAACGGGTACTTCAGCTAGTTATATATATATATATATATATATATATATATATATATATATATATATTTATCTCTCTCTCTCTCTCTCTCTCTCTCTCTATTTATATATATATATATATATATAGTAAAAAGCATAACTTACGAATCAACGTAGCATCCACTTGGTAACTACAAAGTTCTAAATATCCATGGAATGATTGATGAGCAAAATAATGAACTCAAAATCTTAAGTAAAGATAGGAATAAGCAGACAAAAGCAGCAGATTGAAATCCAAACATTGGTAAATCAGAAAAAGAAGACGGAATTGGATGGAGTAAAACAATATATATGTATATATATATATATATATATATATATATATATATACATATATACATACATTTTTTTTTCTTGCGTAACATAGGATCATACTTCTAATACATCATGATCATGCACTGATGTAAAGGGTTTTCCACCAAGAGTAATAAAATTTAAAAATAAAAAATTACACATAAATTATTCAGTGAGACACAATTCTTTTTTTTTATTTGAAAGCTTAGATTATGCCATTAAGTATGAAAGATAATATTGTTCATATGAGTACCACGACTTCTCTGTTCATACCACATTCTGTCAACCCAATTTTCCCATCACTCTTTCACATAAATTGGGTGATATTTCACGAATAGCACGTTCAATGTTGATTTTTAATTGCTGAATTTTTATTGGATTATCAGCATAAACGTGTGACTTAACATATACCCAAAGAAAGAAATCGCAAGATGTTAAATCACAAGAACTGAATAATGCCGTCCATGAATTCGTCTCAAATTTCTATCAGTATTCACCTAAGAACACTGATTTTGATAAAAAAATTTAATCAAAATAATTTCGAAACTTTGTTCGAGCATGTATCTTTCCATGATTAAATGGCATAGTATACTGAACACAAATGACACAAGAAATGTTAAAAAAGAATTCATAGTGTTGCCATTCTAACCATTTAAAATTGCATCATTCCCCGTTGGAAAATCCTTTATAAGAACTGTGAATAAAATTAAGAAATCAAATCTTGTTATCATCTTGTTTATATTACGTTTTTTAGTTATCTCACATTCATAGTACTTTTATCAATTCAAAAAAATGTATCATGATGACCGGTCCCCTAAAATAGCTGTGTTTTCCAAATAGACGATCCTAAGCATGAGCGCCCATAGAAAAAAATTTAAGGCGGGGAGGGGGGCGGGCAAACTTCCAAAAAAATTTATCTGAAGTGGTAAATTTCACACTTGTAAGAATTTGAATTCTTATTTCGCCTTGTACATCATTATACATCCACTAAATCTCCAGGGGGGGAGGGGAGCAAAAACCTTATCTTGCCCGCCTTATGGGCGCCCTGGTACCCGGGGCTTCTAGGTATCCTCCGATAAAAAAGACCAAAGCATCTTTTCCGATCACCAAATTAGTTGCCTGAAGGAAAAGTCGCTGAATATTTGAAAATAATATGAAATTGGCATTCTTTTAAATAAAAAAAAAACATTCCAAGTTCTCCAGTCCTTAATTTAGTAGTTAAAAAAGTTTCCTTTTTAGTCATGGGTGTACACCCTATGATGGTGATTTATCCAACAGTCGATGGTCGATACGTCGATCATTTTGCTTCTTCAACGGCAATATGGCTGTCTTGTTTTTCAATAGGCCGAACATACACATCTCAGAATTTGCCGTATTTTTCTTAAGTATTTGCTATAGGTTAGGATATAGATGAATTTTATTGCGTGTACTTAATTTCAGTATGAAAGCTCTAAAAGTATTTTTAACATAGTTTACATATTTTGTGAAGATATTCTTGCCTTGTGTGTTTTGTTACACATTTTTAAGTATAACGCACAGACATTTTCTGTTAAATTACTTTTAACAAACGAAATGAAATGAAAAAAGAACTCTTTTATTTGTCATTGAAAAAGTATGAATAAATTGATAATAATTCCATTTGATAGGTAGTTTAAAAACTTCTTTGGATTTTTTCAACTGAAAAAGAAAATATTACTTAATTTTGTTTAAACTTAAGTAATATTTAAAACCATGCATTCTTAAAAAAGAAGTTTTGTAGGAAAGTAAATTAGCCGTTATTAAAACAGTTGTTAAATACTGAAAGAAATGTATCTTTTAAAGAACTTAAAACTTACTATTTAGTCCGTTTGAGATTAAACAATGAAAATATAGTTTTTGTACTAATCTCTACTTATTATAAAAGAAGGTGTCTGTGTGTCTGTGTGTGTGTGTGTCTGTCGGCAGCGTTACGGACAAACGGCTACACCTAGAAACACCAAATTTGGTACTCGGGAAGATGTAAATATGTAGTTGTGCACCTCGAAGCGATTTTTTCAAAATTCGACCTAGATTTTTTTTTATTTTATGTTTTATGCGATTTTTGGCATTTTTCTCTCCTAATTCGTAATAACGGCGGAAATTACGCTCGCAGCAAAACGGCATTTGTATCATCGGATAGAGGAAGAAATTTTCTTTTAAAAACAGTTTGTTCTGAATACGTAACATGATTTACCGATTTTTAGGAATTTTTTTACTAAACATCTGCTTCGCGATTTTTTTTCGTAAAATAATTTTAAAACTGTCGCATCTTGAATTCTATCCGTCATAACTTTTAGATATTTTGACAAATCGTGAAACATTCTTTTCTCCCTCTTTTAAAATAAAAACGAAAAAATTATGTGAATTAGATGATTTTTTACGAATTTTAATGCAGCCTAATGTTTAGAATTTAATAGCATCAACGCGATCTTACGCCATTCATTACATTGCGATCACGGCACGAGAATTTATGTTCGGTTGTTGCCACAGAAAGGATTAAAAAAAAAAGGGTTTTTTCAACCAATCGAGTTTTTAAATGGGATATCAGAATTTCAATTCGCAAGTGAGGATCTATGACGTCAAATGCTTTAAGATACGTAAAAATTACGCCATAATTTTAACTCATTTATTCCAGCTCTATTTTCAACACAGGGAGACGATATTTTGATTAAAATTTGCTGTAGAAATGAACTAAGAAATTCACGATTATTATTATTAGAAGTGGTATTTTAATCCGGTGCTTATTTAAAAATTGAAATGTTTTCACGGCGCTGAAAATGTTCATTTTAAAAGTTACAAAGTTCGTTTCAAAGCGCGATATATTAAAATTTTTCTATTTACTATTTTTATTTTTGGCATTTAATTTAGCGCAGGCGTTGCCTAACATACGCATGCAGGTTGCGAGTATAGTTTTATTTTAACGTTGAATTACGTTCCTCCATTAAGGTCCAACGTAAAGTTTTAATGATACCGTTTGAAACAATTATGCGAAATATCGAAATTAACTCCCTCAATCTACCGGGGTATCCTTTACGGCAGTCAAACAGTGACGTCATAAATTAAAAAAATGCGTGAAATTTGTAACCTCTGCAACTCTCTGCGCAACGCTCATGCGCTCTCTGCAACGCCCTGTCACAATTAAAATAAGTAGCTCCTCGAGATTACACAGTTTGATGTTTTTCAGCAGACAGGACTATGGAGGATATAAAACATATCGCTATATTAGATACATGGATATTTAAAATGGCACCCCTTGGATATTTTCTCCCCACAGTAAGATGAAATGGTTTGCGGCGCTAAATACGCCAATAAAACTATGTATAAATTAAATATATAAGGAGAGTTTCCTTAATGGCAACCATTATGTGAAATGATTATTATTTATGCTAATGCGTAAATTGCAAAGAATCGCCACAGAATCACAAGATACCATTGAGGCCAAATAATCTAAGCTGTTTCTTTTAAGGGAGCCTTGAAGAGGGAGAAGCGAGTATAGATAGTATTAATGTACGTAATAGGTAGTATTATTAGATTTGTAAAGATAATATGAATAAATCGCAATGTACCACGTTAATAAATATTTCATGAAATTAAAAGTGTTTATCCTTTTTCAACGGTTGTCTTACAACCAACTAAATGAAAAGTAATTCTAATTTGCGTTAATATATCCCGCAGTAATTTCAACAGAGGAGATAACTTGAACTTTTTTAAAAATGAATTTCTGTTTTTTCACATGCAGATATGATTTTCGTTGTAAAATATTCGCTTATTCCCGTATGAAGAGCGGGTGCGCAGTTATCTTAAAAACATCTCTTGAAAATAGCATAAATGAATTCAGAAGACCTCAAAACGTGTAAATACACCAAAATCTCGAAGTCGAATTTTTTCATGATTACAATACTTTCCTTATATGGTACATGTTCGGAAAGAAATAAATGGTTGCTCCATTTCATGTAGTGTCTTAGGTATTTAATGCTACAACTTGAGCCTAAAAAACAGTATGATGTAGAAATAAGACATTTTGAAAGCCAGGAGTTCTCTGCAAACCATTAAGCTTTCCACTTTTTTGATAGTGAATGACACTGACGTAGTTTTTTGAGTCATTATACTGCAATGATCAGGTTAGTACTGATAGCACAAACTTTACATTAAGAGTCAAATAATTTTGCTCTTTTTTTTTTTTAAATTCCACATCACGAATAATTTCGAATTACACATGTAAGGAAAATTTTCGTTTCCTACCGTGCGAAGAACGGGCACGCAGCTAGTTAAACAATAAAAGAACTATTTTTTCAAGAGTAGAAAAACAGTCTTTAAAGTGTATTTTAGTACAATATGTAAATTTTCAACTTCAATTTTCTTTAAACAATAGAAAAAAATTCTTTTACAATTAGAACATGGATCCGTGAGACCTAATTACGTTTCAAGTAAGATTGTTATGTTGTTTAAACTTTATGAATAGACACATTTCTTTGAAATATTAACACTGAAAATGTAAAACAAATTGAATACTGTATTGAATTTTTGTTAGATTTTTAAAATGAATTTTGACAGCTACAAATTAATTACTTTGTTTTACTCTAAACTGAAAACTAATGATAATGTAATTTATTGTTTAAGCACCATTTTAGCTTTTAAACTATTTTGTTTTTAATATAATGAATACAGCCACTCATAAAAAGTTTCTCTTTTAAATCAATTTTCCAAAATTGTTAAAGCAAAACTTATTAGTATTTCCTAAAATACATAATTTATTTTAGATGACATAGTATGTATTGTCATATTGACATTAAGTGATGATTTTTTTGCACATAGTTTCAGCTGAAGTATTTAAAAGTAAATTATTGCAAGAGCTTATATACAATGAAATATTTAATTTTTCCTTGGTAAAATTAATAATGTGAATTTTTTTTGTGTGAAGTTATTCTACGAATTCCACAATAAAAAATTACTTTAAAAGAATTCCTTTAATAACAATGAGAATTCCTCAGT